>JASTWK010001077.1:0-52620 GCA_030770225.1 Temnothorax unifasciatus
GCCCTGCTTTAACGAAAATCAACTTCTATAAAGCAGTTAAATACTTTTAAAGCCGTCAATATAACTATGTAGTTAGTGACGCGCTTTAAAACGTTTAAATACTACCTAAATAGCGTTAGTGACGCGCTTAACAGTATTAACTGTTTAAAGCGCGTCACTAATCTACATAGGTTAGATTGACGCGCTTTTTAAAAGTATTTAACTGCTTTATAGAAGTAATTTCGTTAAAGCAGAGCATATACACTAAACTAAATATACAATAAACGAGCTTGTAAAGCGCGCCACGAACCTATGTATCAACTCGTCTCGCGTGAAAAGTGTATGCATGAACTATTCGACATATATATTAGTCATTTATGCCTTTCAATACTCAAAATAGCTGCTATATTTTTCAAACTTTTTTGTTTATAACTTTTAATAAGAAGCGACCCCCGACTAAAACCTTCTGAAGGTCACTCAGGAGGGTGACCTTGACAACATATGTCAAGGTCAAGGTCATCGGAGGTGGAGCCCTAATTGTAAACATTACCCTGAGGTGGTGAAAAGTTGGTTAACGGTGGTGAAAATATATACAATTATGCGGAGCAATATTGGAAAAATGAAATCTCGTTGGAAGACGTCTTCAAATAATTGCATGTGTCGAAAAATTCAGTAATACGTGCCCAATCTAACAAACCCGATCATTTAATTCAAAATATATAATATTAGATCAAATACCAAAGTTGATGGAAGAGATTGAAAGTTATATGATTGATATCAGCGTCTGCGACTCGCAGTTCCTCAGATTCCTGTATTATAGATATACATCGCGCCAATTTGTTTAAGACTGCTTTATCATTATATAATTTGCTCTTTGATAACGTTATCCGATACACAGGATAGAACTTTAAATAGTTATATAGCAGACAAAATAGCGGTAATATTAATGAATAATGCTAAGTGACTTCCTATATGAAACTGCAGAGATGCGATAGAATTAATATGTTGATATAGAAACGTTGATTATATGGATGTCGTAATTCGTAATATTTCCGAAGGCACAATGTCTATTGACTTACGATTGTACAAATAACTTTGCAATTTAGTATTAAGTTGAATTTTTATTTAACGTTGATATTGCGCAGTGTTATAGGTGTGACATTATATTAAAATCAATCAGATTAATCAATATTTTAGTATATATTACAATCTAATTGGACAGTAATATACAATGATTGATTTAACCAATAACATAGCAGGCAGTTGTAAAAGTTTTCATCTCTTGTTCTTTAAAACAGATATTCAGAAAACAAAATAAACTTACGCAAAATAGCAAAGATAATTATAAAAAAAATTATGATGGATAATTACGGATAATACATCACAAAATCTTGATTTAAGCATATTCTTGTGCAATATAGCTCATAAAGAAATATCAAAGGAAAGAGGTAACATGAATCTGTCATGCTCTTTATAAAAATCTTGTTTTCCATAAGTACTGTGTCTTTCCCTATTTAACTGCTCAAGGATGATTGTAAAATATTAAGGAATTATCTATGTGTTTACATATGTGATATATTATTACATTACTTTGTATAAGTTGATATCTGGCAATAAAACGGACTTTATAGTGGTAATAATTAAAGTCACGGCGTAACAAGGGCATATTCTCCTAAGTATTGTTAGAGAAACACCTATTGTTAAGGCGCGATAATTTAAGTTCAAGCGAGAGAGATGTGTAACTACGATCGGAGATGTAACTACTAGATAATCACAGAAGAAAAAGTGTATGTAAAAAAAATAAACTGTGTATTAGATTATATACTCGCATCGGCATTTTTCTCATATACCGATCTTGTATATGTACGTTGTTTATTACGATGCAAAATATAAATCGAATATGTATGATCAACAGATGGAATGATTTCTTTCCTCCGTATTATATTATTTTTAGAAAAAGTTGGTAAGAAATAATTTATACAAGCAACATAATATATCGATTATGCCCGTTGCAAATTTATCATAAAGTGTCACGTATCTTATAATTGTCGCGTTGCTCCCGTACATCTGTACCGATGACACATTTGTAACGTACATTTGCTCTCAAACTGTGTCCAAAACGCTTTTTCGTCTTAAAAAAAAATTTTTCATTAGGTGGGAAACTAGAAATAAATATGTCCCTGATGTGAGAGATGTGGCTCGACTAAACGAATGTAAAACGCCGTTGGAAACCGCGTTCCCAAATTATCCCTCGTGTCGTCTCCGTGCGCTTCTAGCTTGAAAAAAAAAAAATATATCTGGCGATAGACTTTCCCTGTCGACTGAAAATTTCAGGGCTCTCATGTCCGCGCAGCCCGAGGGACGTTGACACGTGGCAACAGTATGTGTCCTGGCAAATATCGGATCTCCCGACGTCAGGTCCCCCTTCTCCCCGACAGATAGCCCCGAATGCATACGGGGGGAGCAGGAAAGAGAGAAAAAAGCCCGCTATCTGATTATTTTTTCCAGCTCTGTCTCCAGCGGATCACGGCGTCGGTCGCCGTCGTCTATTTCGGTGGAAATATTTTTGGCGCGCGAGATTCAACGTTACATATCATTTGCGTGTCCCCGTCATTTCAAGGTTTTTTTTTTTAATCGAGAAGTTTTCTCTCTCTCGACCCAGCGCGTCATCTCGGCCGCGTCCGAAAGCGTTGACGTCACCGATGATGAAAACGCCGACGTCAGATGATATCTGATGTCGACGCCGGCAATTATGCGCCTCGAAGCGTTCCGGCCTGCACTGAAAGAACTGACGTCGGATGAACGATCGGGCATTACCCTCCGCAATAAGGAGGAACACGCTTGTTGCGCCGTTCTTCCGGTTTCACGTCGCGTCCAATTTCCTGCATGCCCGGTCGATTTAAAAAGCCGGCCGGCGCGGCGCGGCGCGGCGCTCTATTCGCGCGTCGAACGCGTGCGGGCGTCGAGACGAAATCGTCTCTTTAATCCTTTAAGCCGAGAAACTTGGAAGAAAGCCTCAAATTATTATCTCGCGAAACTCTGAGTTAATTTCTCCTGATTTAATCTCTTCCGATTTAACTGGGCGGAAAATTTGCTCTTTTCGGCAATAGACTTTCGTCGGGGAACATCGGGGAATCAGTTTCCGGATGTTACGTCAAAGGTAATCGTGGAATGCGATCTCGACGATTCTTGCACGCGAGACGAAGAACTTTGACACAATTGGCTTGATTTGGCACGCATTTAAAAAAGTTGGTATAGATCAATAGAGAGAGAGAGATAGAGAGAGAGAGAGAGAGAGAGAGAGAGAGAGAGAGAGAGAGAGAGAGAGAGAGAGAGAGAGAGAGAGAGAGAGACAGAAGAAGCGTACAAGGCGCAACTCCTCACCAATCATAGGATCCATAGCTCATGAAATATCTAACGCGATGGTATACTGTCGTCGATATAATCGCGGTCGGTCGCCGAGTTGCGTGCACTATTTCTGACGGATAATTTCCCGACAATATTTATGCGGTTCGACAAAGTTTCTTCCCGTGTTTCAGAACTCTCAGAGCTAAAGTCTGCGCGCAGTTCTTTTCAACTACTACTACATAGTTATGTTTCGTTGTTTTTCCACGTCGTTTTTCCTTCTGATTTGAGCGATATCGGACTTTAAGCGAGCAACGCGACAATTATAAGATACGTGACACTTTATGATAAATTTGCAACGGGCATAATCGATATTATAACTGTTACATTTCTTTCGCTCGTTACATTTTGTATCTCAATATAACTCGCAACAGGGGTGTTTCACATCCTCCCTTGTAGTTATTGTTGCGATACCGGTATTCACACGGCACTCGTGTTGAATATACAAGTCACCAGATCCAAATCAAATAGCTGGCTACTTGTTTATCTCTTCTGCCTGACCTGTTTCCGCGAAATGAGCGACAGAACGTTATTTTTACAGTGACTTAAATTTAATTTAAATGATAAAGCTCTGCAAAAAAAAAGACTATTTGATAAAATATTGGAAAATTCATAATTATTCAATTATTCAACATAAATGGGAATTTAATAGATCCCTAAAGGATTATATAAATTGACTCAGATTAATAAAACATCTAATTTTACGATTGAATTATGTGTCTCCTGCGCTTAGTAAAATGTGAGCAAGAATTTTGGGTGTCAGCTGTCTTTTTTTAATCTTTCAAGCTCCAAAATAGCAGACGGGGGTCTGCTGCTGGTTCCACCCACCTACGATTTCTCGTTATAACATTTAACGAGCGCGCATATCGCTCGTATACGGTTTTATTTCCGGCCGAACATGCATGTATTTCGGAATCGAGAACGAGTAAGAGAGAGTAAAAAAACGACTAACCGAGCAACAGGAGCTTGATGTCCTTGGCCGCCTGGATGCCATCCTCCTTGAGATTCTTCTCGATCTGCTTGCTGCGAGCCAGAGCGGCTCGCTCTTCCGCTGACATGGCACAGCCCATCTTGCTACACGTTGCCTTTACAAATGCCACCCTCACGCACTTGCTCTCTCACCAGCGGCTGCTAAACGGCGCGCGGCCAGGTAACGGCCCCGTCGCCCCGAAGAGGGTGAAACGACCTCCCGGCGCAACTTCTTCTCCTCCACCACCACCACCTCCCTCTTCTCTCCTCCGCCTCGTTAATCCCGTCCTCCTCGTCGCACTTTGCACTTGCCGCGGCCGCGGCCGTCGCCGTCGTCACCGCAACAACCGATACCACCGCCGTCACCACAACCACCGTAAACACTTTCGCCACCGATACCACTGACACCACTACCGTCACCGGCACTACCTCCTTCACCGGCTTCACCGTCTCCTCCGCCGCCGATTTTTGTTTTTTGTTAGCGAATTTTTGGAAACCGGTTTTTTTTCTTTTTTCGAATTTTCGAGAAATAATAATGATCGAATTTAAAGAATTGTATATAAAATAGGGGTAGAATTTTCTGGGGAGTGCTATAAACTGTATAGTTTTTCGTTACCAATTTTTTTGGGAACCGGTATTTTTCGGAAATCGGTTACGAAATTTTTCCAATTTTTTAGGAAATAATTGAAAGGGAGAGGAATACATTAGATTTATATAAATCTTACATATTTATTAATAGAGCTTAAGCGTGTACGTATGTGTATAAAAGTGAGAGAAAGAGAAACAGAGGGGTGACGGAGGGATGTGAATGTAAGCGGGAGTGTGTTGGTATGGGCATGTTTGACATTCAATGCTCCTCGAGGATGCCTTTATTACATATGTCCTCCGGGGCGAAGCCCGGATAACCAGCTAGTTTAAAAAAATTTTTGTAAAATATTTTTAAATGTTTTAAAGATATTTACAAAATATTGTTAAAATATTTTATTAGAATATTTCAAAAAATGATTCACAAAAAATATATCATGCTGTGTGGGATAGAAATGCCGCTCTTGACTAAATCGGACTTGAAATACGAAATTCCACCTGTTGCGGTGTCATCTCGAAATAATGCCATTATACGAAATTGAATCATGTAGATCATCTATTTGTGACTCTAGAAAACGTTCCGAATCATTAATAACGCTGCTGCGCCATAAATACTGTGTTTGACCTTGAACTTGAAATAATGAGAAATTTTGATTTTATCAACGTGGCCTCTTTATTTGAGGTAAAAAGAATCGATCCACACCCTCAATAACCAATAAGCACTGTAAACTAAGAAGTTTACTTTCCCAAGTAAAAATCTTTATATCGCAAAATCTTAAGTTTTAAACGCATTAACAGTCTTCTAAGGACTAGACAAAAGTAAATATAACCTTATTATCGAATTATTATCAAAATTACCAAAACTCAATCAAAAAATATGAAAATCTTAAATAGAGCTATTTTCACGAAATAAACTCCATATACGCGTGTCTCGTGACACTGACGATCCATCTATATCGTTAAAACGTTATAATTATTCGAAATACAAAACTTTGCTCCAAAATATAAAAATTGGAAATATCATCTCGGCATCGATAATTAGTCACTATTTCATATATTTTTCTGAAATATGCTATATGCTATAATATGCTATAAATCTCTGAATTATGAGATATAAAATATGTATTCTTATAGAATTAAAAAAAGGAGAATGCACTGAAGAAAATTTGCAAAAGGCGAAATTAATGGTTCCGAAATCACTCGAGAAATATGTAGAACGTATGTGCTGTCTGTTTTATACATATATGTATGTATATGTACAAATTTAAATATACATATATGTATGTATATTTAAATTTGAGTCCACTTATTTAAAAGGATCGATCGTTGCAGAGTTAGCATCAGGCGATTTAGGAGAAGTTTATTCCAGTAACTATTCCTGGTCCAAGTACATCGATCGAGGATTAGATATGAAATTGGAAGGTTCTCGGCCACCGTCGTCGTCACACACTTCATTATCGGAAGATCCTTTATCGTCATCTCAGTACTATTCGGAGGGAAGAGGACGACGAGGAAGAAAGTGACCAAAATGATCAGGCTGATAGTGATCTTGATGTTAAGCTAGCATCCCGAATAACTTTTCAAAGATCAGACTCAGGGTTCTCGCATGTTTATTGTTCCTCCTCCCCTCCTTTCCCTCTCTGGAGCCCCACCCACCACCTCTTCCCTCTCATTGATTTATTATATACTTTTTACATGTACATATAAAAACGTGCCTCACACTGTATACATTTAACTGCAGTAATTTTACAATATTATTTCCATATATATTAATGATATTAATACACTTTAATAATAAGCATATTTTGAGAATATCAATCCGCGATGTTAAGATACAGTTAAAGGGACTTTGCTTCTAAATTTAGGATACTTGCCACTATCATCAGCGATATGCCAACATTAGAATATCGTCGTTGTTGTCAATATCATCTTCACCTCGGTCGTCAGTTTTAACATATATCGAATAAGGATAAGAATTGATAATTATGAAGTGAGCGAAATGTAATCTGTAAGGTAAATAAGAAAAAGAAAACGGTTAAAGGAGAAATATGTTGATTGGGGCCAAGGAGAAAACGTAACAATTAGGCTGATTGAATTGGCAGATCGAAGTGGCATTTTTTTTCGTATCAAGTAATAAATAGGGCCCGGACGTTCGGGCACGGAGCCCGGGCACGAGCCGAGAACCGCTGCGCGCTCGCCCCCCACCATCGAGTCCGATCGCCGAGCGTCGCCGATAGTCCAGTCAAATTAGAAATTTGAGCTCGGAAGTGAAGAGAGATTAATGAAACCTTTTAGGGTTGTTGGGGGGATGTAGAAGAGCTTATTTCTGAGTTGTCGGGTTAATCGGACCGATGAGTTTTTAAGGGGGGGAGGGGAAATGAAAAAATTACGTTTTTTTCGCAATAACTCGGCGAATTTTGACCGTACATGATTTTTTAACCCCTCATTTTGTAGATCTTTTAAAGCCCTACAATTCATTTCGTGAAGACTCTAACTTAAAATCAATATTTGTCGAGTTCTAGCCGGTAAAAGTGGGAAAAAATGTATTTTGTCGCGGTTTTTTGCGTTTATCTCGTTATCCTCATTAATAGATAGAATGTGCCGCCACTGACAAAGTTGTAGGGTTGAAGAGACCTACAAAATGAGGGGTCAGTCGTTCAGATTCGTTAAAAATTGAGCCCAGGAAAGCCTCTGGAAGTCGCGCTTTTAACGCGTGGCCGATCGTCGCCGATCGTCGCCGGCGCGCGGCGCGTGTCGAGTCGAGTGCGTTGGGACTCGGGCCATGCGTTAAAAGCGCGACTTTCAGAGACTTTCCTGGGCTCAATTTTTAACGAATCTGAACGACTGACCCCTCATTTTGTAGGTCTCTTCAAGCCCTACAACTTTGTCACTGGCGGCACATTTCTATCTATTAATGGAAACGAGATAAACGCAAAAAAACCGCGACAAAATACATTTTTCCCACTTTTACCGGCTAGAACTCGACAAATATTGATTTTAAGTTAGAGTCTTTACGAAATGAATTGTAGGGCTTTAAAAGAGCTACAAAATGAGGGGTTAAAAATCATGTACGGTCAAAATTCGCCGAGTTATTGCGAAAAAACGAAATTTTTCATTCCCCCTCCTCTCCTTAAAAAACCCATCGGTCCGATTAACCCGACAACTCAGAAATAAGCTCTTCTACATCCCCCCAACAACCCTAAAAAGGGTTTCACTAATCTCTCTTCACTTCCGAGCTCAAATGTCTAATTTGACTGGACTATCGGCGACGCTCGGCGATCGGACTCGATGGTAGGGGGCGAGCGCGCAGCGGTTCTCGGCTCGTGCCCGGGCTCCGTGCCCGAACGTCCGGGCCCTAGTAATAAAATGGTTTGATGCACCCGTGCGCGCCCGCAAGCGAAATGATCGAAATAAATAAATGACTGAATGGGGTGCTATATTTTAGTTGTGCATCATCATACAAATTTATATGACTGCGTCTATGTATTATAAATTATAATCTTACAATATCATAATATTATGTGTAATATCATAATACGAGATATATTGACCAGTACTCATTTTCTTATGGCACGTTTATAGTACCAATTGTCTGTGGTAAGCAGTAAAATGACGTACGATAGATGCAGGCGCACATTTGATTCGAATTAAAAATACAAATAAATTGTAATAATGTTATAATATGAAGTTTGTAGTTTGTGGTTAGTCTTTTGAAAGAGAGGAGAGGATGTGTATTATTGAATGACGAAACTATGTAAGGGTTTGCAGTATTTTTTTATTACAGCGAACTAAAAAAATAAATTTTTTTTCATATCTATTATATGTATAAACATGCTACATTTAATGGCTGCGTTCAACAGAAAGAAATTATTTTAAAACTACTGCGTAACTTTTTTACGAGAAAATAAAACAAGGAAATTGTACGAGAAACGAGGCACAGACACAAATGATATATTCGCATTAGAGTAGTAGTAGTAGTAGTAGTAGAAGTGGGAGGTACCACCAGGGTCCCTGTTGGCCACTAGATCTAGCTGATCCTTTGTGCCTTCCCACTCGTTTTTTGCTAGGTCTCAAGATACAGTCTTGAGCCCTGTACCAGGTTTATCAGATCTGTAACCCTAGCATTTTCTAGATCCTGGGAGGTTAAGAACATGCGCTCCCAGATCTTGTATCTCTTACATACAAATGCCGGGCATTGGCATATTATATGTACGTTGTCTTCTTTCTCGTCTCCGCAAAGGCGACATGCCTTTTGCTCCGCAAGCCCGAGATTAAAGAGGTGTGCTCTAAGTAAGGCGGAGTGACCAGTGAGCAGTCCCAACGCCATTCTCAGTTTCTGTTTACTCAGTGCCAGTAGTTCTTTAGTCCTACCCGGTCTGCTGTCTTTCATCAAGGTCCTGGCTTGGCGGCAGGTTTTTGATTTCTCCCACCTGGCCAGGTGTTCCCTTTTCAGGAGACTTTTGATGATTTCTTTGCCTACTGCAAAGGGTATTCCCGTCACCTGGCCAATTGGTGCTTCATTAGCTCCCTTCTTGGCCAGCATGTCTGCAGTTTCGTTCCCGGATATTCCTTGATGCCCAGGCACCCATACTAACGTAACCTTATTAAGTCCGCATAGTCTTTCTAATGCTAGCATGCAATCCCAAACCAGTGCTGATTCGGTAGTTGTTTTTGCCAGTGCTTGTATGGCTGCTCTACTATCCGAGCAGATGTTTATTTTCCTTCCCTTCGTGTCTTTGTTTAGCAGATATTCCGTGCACTTTAGGATAGCCACTATCTCAGCTGCAAAAACAGTTGAGTGGCTTCCCACAGGAATACTCTCCCTGTGGTTCTCCTTCGGCCCGTAAAATCCTGCCCCGAAGCAGTCGTTAATGCCTGACCCATCAGTGAACCATAGATCCACATTGGGATCCCCGACTCCCCTCCGGTCAGACCATTCTTTTCTAGTTGGTATTCGTATCTTAAAATGCTTTACCAACTGATGTTTTTTGAGAATTCTATCTTGCTTTAAGGTGAAAGGGTGTTTTTGGAACAGGTCAAGCCTTGTATGTCCCAATCCTGTATTTTTCCATTCACCCTGACACCTTAGTCTGTATGCTGTGTTCCTTGCTGCGTTTACAACGGCCAAGTCCAGTGGAGGCACACAGAGTGCAATTTCTAGCGCTTCTGTGGGGGTAGTCCTCATAGCCCTACTGCAGCCCTTAGGTAACTCCCTTGTAGGCTTTTCAGAAGGTTCTTTGCTTCCACTTTTTCTGTCCTGGGCCACCAGATCACAGATGCATAAAGTAATCTCGGTAACAGTACCGCTTTGTACAACCATAGTGCTATGGGAGCTTTGATGCCCCAAGACTTTCCCATGGCTCTTCTACACATCCACATGCATGTGTAGAATTTTTTCTTGCTCTCTGCAAGGTGTACTTTCCAGTTGAGTTTGGTATCTATATGTAGTCCCAAGTATTTAACTGAGGTTGTAAAGGGGATTGCCTTCCCCCAGAGCTTAAGAGGCTCAATGGGTTCTGGTTTGTATTTCCTAGTGAAGACCATTATATTGGTCTTTGATGGATTAACCATCAATCCCTTGGCCTCACACCATTTTTGGACGATCTCTAAGGCATCTTTCATGCGATCCCTTAGGGTATCTAAGAAGGATCCTGTGATCACTATAGCTACATCGTCCGCATAGCCGTAGGTCAGGAACCCCTTCTTTTGTAGTTTCACCAGTAGGTCATTAACTACGAGGCACCACAACAAAGGGGACAGAACCCCACCCTGTGGGCACCCCTTGCCCGGTCTACCAGTGATGCTAATGTTGCTGTGCGTGACTGTTAAGTTCCTCCCCGTCAGCATGTCCATCACCCAATCTACCAGCGGTTCCGGGACCCCATGTGCAATCAGTGCTTCCTTAATGGCCTTATTCGAGGTGCTATCAAACGCCCCTTCGATGTCCAAGAAAGTTCCAATAGCGTATCCTTTCGCCTCCAGCTGTGTCTCTATCCTGCCCATCAGGTGGTGTAGGGCAGTTTCCGTAGACCTGCCCTCCCTGTAGGCATACTGAGCACTGGCTAGAGGGTGGTCCGCCAATGGTCCATTCTTGAGAAACCCATCAATTAGCCTCTCTAGGGTCTTCAACAGAAAGGAAGTCAGACTGATGGGTCTGTAATCTTTGGCTTTAATGTGTCCATTTCTGCCAGGCTTAGGTATGAAGACCACTCTAGTGGCTCTCCATGCTTGCGGGACATGTCTCAGAGCTATGCTTGCCCTAAAGATTTTAGTCAATGGGCCTACCAGCTCTTCGAGTCCCTCCTGTAAAAGTAGAGGGAGTATGCCGTCCGGTCCCGGAGCCTTGTAGGGCTCAAAAGAGCGAACCGCCCACTCCACTGCTTGTGGATAAACCACCTTTGCCGCCAACGCCCAAGCCCTGGGCTTATAAACAGCCCTAGGTTGTCGTTGTTTTTCCGTGACTGAAGAAGATTTTTGAAATCCCGGGAAGTGAGCCTCCATGAGATGGTTCAAAGTCTCCTCAGTTGTTTCTGTGAATTCTCCATTAGGGAGCTTGAGACAGCTCCACTGTGGATCACTCTCTTTGCAGAGGATCTTGCAGAGTCTGGATGCTTCCGAAGCACTCTCAATCCTCTCGCAATAGTTCCTCCACCCCGTTCTTTTGGCGCTAACTATCGCCTTTTTGTAATCTCGCTGAGCAGCCCTGTGTTTTTCCCAGGCTTCCAGCGTATTTACATTTCTGGCCCTATTGAAGAGCCTTCTTGCCCCAGCCCTGAGCTTCGACAACTCTTCATTCCACCATGAGGCCCTGGCCGAGGCATTTCTCGGCCTTAATGGGCAATTCAGTTCAAAGGATTCCCTGATAGCATCGCTAACGAAGCTCGCTGCGATCTCCAGGTCCTCCTTAGTATGGAATCTGGTCGGTGCATTTTTTAGCCGACTGACTAAGTCGGCTCTAAAGCCCTCCCAGTTTGTTTTCCTGGGGTTTCTCCCCCACTGTTCATTTTTTTGTAAGTTCACAAGGTCGAAGCGGATCTGTCTGTGGTCGGACCCTGAAGGTTCATTTGAGACCCTCCATCCCGCCACCAGATCCACCACTCCCCTCGTGCACAACGTAATGTCTATCACTTCCTGTCTTCTAGAGTCCAGGAAAGTGGGTTCTGTTCCTCTGTTTAGGATTTGCAGGTTAGTGCTCATGATGAAGTTAAGTAGGCTTTCTCCTCTCGGGTTTATATCGGAGCTTCCCCACACCAAATGGTGTGAGTTTGCATCGCAGCCCAAGAGAAGTTCTAGCCCCCTTTCCTTCGCATAAGCTACTAGCTCTATCATGTTTCTTTGGGGGGGTAGTTCCTCCGAGTCGTAGGGCATGTAAACTGACCCCACTATCAGGTCCCTGGTCCCTCCATCGTTTGTTTTAAGTTTTAGCCTTACGGCTACTAAGTCGCCATCGCTAAACTGTGGTAATAGACAGGCATCCAGACCTTTCGCCACAATACAGGCTCTTGGTCTTTCTGCGTTGTCTGCTTTAAACAATTTACCACAACCTCCAAGGCCCTTAATGTGTCCCTTGACGAGCCACGGCTCTTGGATGAGGAATAAATGCTTTGTGTGCATCACAGCTGCGCACCTGGCTAGAACCGCCGAGGCGCTTTTGCTATGATGCAAGTTGATTTGAGTGAAGGGGATATTGGAGCCCGCCATTGATTAGGCAGTCTCCGATCTATCCTCCTTCCTTCCTAATTCCCCCCTGCGGTCCCCCCCAGGCAATCTAACTGTCGCCTGGCCGAGACCACAGAAGGGTTTAAAGTTGAGCGCTTTAAGAGCACTCAACGCTCCCTCCCCAATAAGGGCAGCAAAGTGGGTGCTCGTAGCATCCCTACTTTCGCTGCCCCTCGCGACCACCCAGTCCGCGGCTTGGAGACCTTCATTCTGCCTGTCAAGTAGCTCTATTGCTTCCTTGACAGGCATTCTAGGGTCCTCCACGTGCACCACAACCCGATGACGCCTAGGCAGTTCATCGAGCTGCACTGCACGCAGCCGAACCCCATTTATCTCCAAAACCGAAGTTAGGCTTCGCAGCCACCCTTCGGTTTCAGCATCGGTGCAGTTAAAGATAACTGCACCGTCTCTGTCTGCTGTGCCCTTGAAGGTGGGGGCTTTGGTACCCTTCGCAACGCCAAGGATACCCTCCTTCACCTTATCCTTCAAGAGCACAGCTTCTTTTCGTCCAGCTTTCGCTCGGGATACTCCATGGGAACCATGGCCACCCTTACTAAGCCGGATGTTATTTGGGCAAAAGTCCTCTGATCTGCAGTGATCTTAGTCCTTTTGCTCAACTGTGCAGTGCTAGGACTGGGTGTGCTCTGTTCCGATCTGGTTCGCTTGCACGTCCCAGCGGAAACTCGCTCCCCCGTCTCTGGCATTGCCTCAGAAGCAGAGTTTGGTTCAGGAGCAGGATTTTCAGCGCTGCTCTTCCCCTCCATCTGCTTCTGCTTCTTATATCGACGACGTGCCGCCCCGCTATACTTTACCCGGCTTTTACCAGCTTGTGGTTGGGCCTTGTCCGGCTCCTTCCCCAAGCTGCCCGGTCTAGTTTCCTCAGGTCGTTCGCTACCTATTAAGGTGGCTACTCCCTGGAGGACCTCCTCATACTCGTTATTTTTTGTATTTTTTTCTATATTTTTATTTTTATTTTGTTTTTAAATTGCTCTTCCATGTTGTTCCCACGAGTACCGCGGTCGCGCGTTCTCACCCGGGCAGAGCCGCGAATGCCCGGGGCTTGGCTACCCACTCCCGGAGGTCGCCCGGTTTCCGGGAGGCACCGTTTGCGACGCAGCACCCCCTGCGCCACGCAGCCATCAGCACGGTTGCTCACACCTTGGCTTGGGGGGTTCCTTTTGGTCGGGCGCGCCCGGCTACACCCCTGAGCGGGTGATCCCCGTGCGCGCCCTTAAGCCCCCCCACCCGCTTCAGATCGGCCGCCCGCAGCCCCCGAGAACGCCGGGTCCGCCGAGCGGTCCCCGGCGTCCCGCGAGCCACGCACGCCCTCCCCGAAGCTTCGGCAAGGTAGGAACCCGGCGGGGAGGTCGCATTAGAGTAATCAAACATGTTTTCTATGTTTGGATTTCGTTATCTTAAATTGGATCGTCGCAAGCAAACCACGATTATATTGCATCGTCACTTTACCAATTAAATCTCGTCTAATAATTGCTATTTCTGTAATCGTCATCAACGATGTATCATTAAAACATAGTTGAAGAATACTAATCATAACATGCATTGTGAACCGAGCACAAAGTTATATTTACTTACGGTATCTTTTACGGTGAAGTTACATCAATTTATGGTAAATATATGTCATTTGATTTTTGTGACAAATAACATCATATAAAGCCAACAGATTATAACAGACTTTTGACAATGTGATATGATTTATGATTATAATTATGGACACAAAAATATGTTTTAAAGAATTCTGTGAGATACAGACTGCTATATTAACCCTTAAACACACACTGTCCGGTCAGTACAATCAATACATACCGTGGGTATGCTATACCCGACTCGCGTATTTCAACTGTAACTTTGCGTCCTGTGCATCAATTTTGACTTATTTTTTTTTTAAATTGTGTGCCAGACTGTAAGGAAGAAGACCATGTAAATTATATTGTGATTCAACGTTTATCTTTAAAGATATTTGCAAATAAATTGAATGAAGTCGTAAGAAAATTGTGCAAAAATCACTTTTTCTTTAAAAATTCATAACTTTAAAAAGAAAACCGATAAAGACATTTTATAAACGGATCTTAAAAGTACAGAAATGATAGTATATGAAAAAAAATACGTCATAATTATTTGTTCCAAAAAGTATAATTATTTGACATGGTGAACTTGGACAATTTTTAACTTTTTTGGAGCATTTCAATCATGTGAAAAAAATTTCTGTAATTCTGGAACTAATTTATAAAAATTTTTAAGATTTTATGTCTAGTCTTTGCGATTGATAAACATAATTTAAAAGTTAAATTTGGCTTTAAAAACTTTACAACAACAAAATGGCGGACATGAGAACCATACATATATTTAATTATTTTACAAAAATAGGTTAAAAATAATTTAAAATTACAATATAATTCTTTGAAAGTAATTTATTTTTATAAAAAATAAAGTTTATTATATCGAGCAGTGAGTACATATCTTTGCGGTGTGTGTTTTGCACATTGGCAATTCGCATTTCAAACATTTGTATATCGTTTTCCTATCAAAATTGGGGGGGGGGCAGAAGCCACATCTCTTAGGGTCGATTCAGACACAGCCGTGCCGTATCCGTACCGTATCCGTATCGTTAACATTAGACAAGGATGGAGACAATATGAATCCTTGTCTAATGTTTTTGTTCCGTGCACGGTACGGATACGGCACGGCTGTGTCTGAATCGACCCTTATACGATGACATTTTGTTTTCGGCCATGAGGTCTTTCGGATCTTGATCTTCAGGAAGATCCTGATAGGTCAACAACGATTCCATTTGCAGACGCAAAACTGGTGGTGATCCCCGGCTTTGTTAATCGAACGGTAATAAATGGCTTAATAAGTTGATAGGCAAGATTGAGCAAAAACTCGTCGCGTTTAATCTTTCTATTTGAAGCATTAAGGTTAAACAATATAAAAGAATTAACACCGGCTTGGTCAAGCATTCCGTAAAAAAATCGCAGTGGCCATCTGCGAGTCTTTCGAGCGACTGTATAAGCGTGGCACAACTGATCAAAGGTATCGGTACCTCCTTTAGTTTTGTTGTAATAAACGACAATTTTAGGTTTACCAGTAGCATCGTCGATTTGTCCGGATGGATAAAGCGAAGACAGTAAAAGAACAACTTTATTTGGCTTAGGAGAAAACGATACTAGCGTCTTATTGTCGTGGTAAGCAAATTGACAGTTTCCTTCACGCGGTTTTTTTTTAAAGGAATCTGGAATTTCTCTCTTGTTTTTTCTTATAGTACCTACAACAGTTAACGAAAACTCACGTTTCATTTTTTCTACCAACGGCACTGAGGTAAACCAGTTGTCGCAGGTAATATTCCGACCGCTGTTATAAATTGGTTCGCTTAATTTTCTAACATACTATGATGGAATAGCTTCCATCGGATCCTTTTGCACTGTCCCAGTGTATGGGATAGCTGTATACATATAAGAAGTCAACGAGTCATTTAGCATGACAATTTTCAAGCCATACTTGTCAGGCTTGTTCGGCATATACATATGGAAAATACATTTACCCCGGAATCCGAGAAGCTGTTCATCAATTGTCACATTCTGATAAGGTTCATAATAAGCGGTGCAATTCGCAATAAATGCTTCCCAAGTTTCGCGAATATGAGCAAGTCGATCTTGGCTTTTACGTTCTTCGCGCGTAGCTTTATCATCAAATCGCAAGCAGCGTAGTAAAAAGAAAAAACGATTTTCGCTCATCCCACATCGAAACATTGACATACCATAAGGCTTTCACAATCGTCTAATACTTGTGCCGCTTAATTTATGCATCCCGGCGAAATATAATAACCCGATGAATGCTTTTAATTCTACTATATCTAAGAAACTATAGTTCGGTGAGATATTTATCGCACGTGTAGCTAAAAATCGCTCTATTTCCTCGTTTGTATGCGTTACAATTTTATTGAGGATCTCATCCGTAAATAAAAGAGACCACGCTTCACGTGCCGTCGACACATCTTGAGCAATTCCTATCGCGCTTGCTTCATGTTCATTCGGCGTCGACGAACGCCTACCTCTTATCTCCGGAGCTTTGAGAGACCATTTAAAGTTATTTTTAGAACGCAAGTAGCTTTTTCGTCCACGTTTCGATGTCGTTGGGCCAACTTCTTCCTCTTCGTCTGTTATGGGATCTGATTCTTCCTCCGTTTCGCTACTAGTTTGTTCTTCGACATTCGCTGCTTTGTCCTCGGTTTCGCTTTCGCTTTCATTATCGTCGTCCTCGTGCTGTTGGAAAAGCAGGTCCGCTATCTCTAAAGCTCTGCGTGACTTCGAACGCGTTTCCATTTCGTATTATAACCTGAAATAATCCGTATTGTAAGATCATAACCTCAAATTATCTTATATGTTGCGGTAAATAAATAAAATAAAACATCTCAAAAAGTTCCACTAACACATAGCGTGGGTATAGCATACCCGAAACAAACTTCCTTACCTTTTTGCTCGGCTTCTACGGCGAATCTGACGCTGCTTCAAACTCGACGTTCAAGACGAAACCTCGAAGTTTTTTTACACGCCGGAACCAGACCGCTATCGTCATCCGTTTCGAAATGGCACGTGATTAAAGAACCGACCGGGTATAGCATACCCAACATATGTGTTTAAGGGTTAATGACGCGACTGATAGAAAACCCTGGAACTAACAGTAGTTGGATCTGATCGGATCTATTTCTCAAATTGATCGAAGATTAAAGCAGAATTTCACTTTGTGCAAAATGTAAGTTAATAAAATATTGCTTAAATATTTAAAACGGATTATATAAACAAATATACACGCAATATTACGCAGTTCAATTCCTAACCGCTAGAAGGTTAACTAAAAATCTTAATTGTAATTTTGTACTTTCGCTAACTTAGATACTTAAAAAATACTTAAAATTAATGCATTAAATTCTTAAACACGTTCGCTTTCGTACACCAATCAACGTCATCGTAGAAAAAAAAGTAGTAGTATTAATATTTAACGTTGCCGCACACGTTTTGTGTGTGTGTGTGTGTGTGTGTGTGTGTGTGTGTGTGTGTGTGTGTGTGTGTGTGTGCGCGTGTGCGTGTGTGTGGGTGCGTGGGTGCGTTGGTGCGTGGGTGCGTGTGGGTGCGTGGGTGCGTGGGTGCGTTGGTGCGTGGGTGCGTGGGTGCGTGTGGGTGCGTGTGGGTGCGTGGGTGCGTGGGTGCGTGGGTGTGTGTGTGGGTGCGTGGGTGCGTTGGTGCGTGGGTGCGTGTGGGTGCGTGGGTGCGTGGGTGCGTGGGTGCGTGGGTGCGTGTGGGTGCGTGTGGGTGCGTGGGTGCGTGGGTGCGTGGGTGTGTGTGCGTGTGCGTGTGCGTGGGTGCGTGGGTGCGTGTGTGCGTGGGTGCGTGGGTGCGTGTGCGTGGGTGCGTGGGTGTGTGCGGGTGTGTGCGTGTGTGCGTGTGTGCGGGTGTGCGGGTGTGTGCGTGTGTGCGTGTGTGCGTGTGTGCGGGTGTGCGGGTGTGCGGGTGTGTGCGTGTGTGCGGGTGTGTGCGTGGGTGCGTGGGTGCGTGTGTGCGTGTGTGCGGGTGTGTGCGTGTGTGCGTGTGTGCGGGTGTGTGCGTGGGTGCGTGTGCGCGTGTGCGCGTGTGCGCTTGTGCGCGTGTGCGCGTGTGCACGTGTGCGTGCGTGCGTGTGTGTGTGTGCGTGTGTGTGTGTGTGTGTGTGTGTGTGTGTGTGTGTGTGTGTGTGTGTGTGTGTGTGTGTGTGTGTGTGTGTGTGTATCAAACATTTTACCTATAGGTAAAACCAACCCCTATAAGTAAAATGTTTGATAAATTGTGCTACCACCACGTCTACCACGTCCACCACGTCCATCGCGATGCTCGTTGCTGCTGCCACGACTGCCACGTCCACCGCCGTAGAATCCGCGGCCACGTCCACCGCGGTATGAGCCGCTAGATTTCTTAGACTTTTGCCATCTTCTTGCTGTAACAAAAAGAGAAATTATTTAACAATTATGTAAAATATGCAATATACAATATATAAATTATATATATATATATATATATATATATATATATATATATATATATATATATATATATATATTATTTATATACCTACGTCTTGTGAAAGCTGGCAAAGTCGTTGTCAGACTTGCAGCCGCCGGAGTTATCGCAACCGTAGCCGGTACAGTTGTCGCAGCCGCAGCACCCGTACTACCCGTAGTTGTCGCAGCCGCAGCACCCGTACTATCCGTAGTTGTCGCAGCCGCAGCACCCGTACTACCCGTAGTTGTCGCAGCCGCAGTACCCCTAGTTGTCACAGTCGCAGCTTTTTTGTTTAATTTTAGCTGTATCTTATCTGCCGCCTCCGCCAGCTGCCTGTCCGTTTCCTCCTGTAAAATAAAAAAGATTATATATTATTACATCTTGATTATAAATCAATAGACACTGTTAATGTCTCGCGCGAAGCGAGATCACACCATGGATCTTTTACGCAATGCGACGAGTTGCGCGTATCCGAAATTTTAAGATTTCGCAATACTTACATTTGTCATATCCTGTTCCATTGGTTCCACCATCTCTTCGGCCGCTTCGCGCCTCCAGTCGAACGAAGACGAACTTGAATCTTCCTCACGAACACTCGCGCGAACACTCCGCGCGAGAAACAAAACACGAGGATCGAGAATCGCCCAGGCTGGCTGGAATCCTCGTCATGCACTAGGAGATGCACGCAGGGACGTGTGTATGTATCGTACTGTCGGCAACGCTCGCACGCTCGCACGCTCGTCCGTGCGAGAATCCGCGCGAGAAACAAAACGCGAGGACCGAGGATCGCCCAGGCTGACTGGGATCCTTGTCGCGCACTAGGAAATGCACGCGGACTTCACTGGCGTGCCGCGTAGCCGTTCAAGACAAATCTCCGGAGCGGATTCGCGGACGTCGGTTGATGAACGAATGACGGTGGCGACTGCAGCGGTTAAGTAACAATAGAGATTGTGTTCGGGGAGCGCGCTTTTAGCGCTAATAGCTTTTTCGAACGCACACAGAATGTGATTGGTTCTTATCTTTGGATCCAACCAATCATATTTATTTAATTGTTACTTAGTTGTTCATCCACGGTTTATGTATTAAACGGGAAACACAGACTTTTACATAACGCATAATGCGTAAGTATAAAAAAATTGATTGATCTATTTCTTTATGCACATGTATATAGACCAATCAATTTTCTTATGCTTACGCATTATGCGTTATGCAAAAGTCTGTGCTCCCCGCTTTATACACAATTTCTTTTCTTATATGATCGGTAACATTATCGACGATACGCGAAATGGAATTATTGATTGGGATTGTTCATGGTAATATCATGATTTATTTGGTTTATGGTACATGGTTATGGTATATGGTATGCCAGTCAGTGAAGCGATTCACGTCAGTGAAGAGATTCACGTCATTGAAGAGATTCACGTCAGCGAAGCGAGCGAGCGATAACCGTGTTTCTTGCTAAAGAAATATATAATAGTAATTTGGTAAGTTTAACAATCGACAATAATTTACAAGTAAAATATTTGTTGTTTCTTTTAGCTTATACATTTATGTGTTCAATAGGATTTCTTGAATCGGGCACCGCCGCGTGGATTCATACGCAATTCTGTGTTTGTGTGCCTTGAGGTATGTTACATATACATATTAAATTTTTATTATATGTAACAAAATGTTTACTTTTTTCACAAACATCGGTTAACTTTCAACTTTAGGTTAAATTTGCATAACTCACTCTTCGTCTTTTTTTAAGGGGGACGTTAGAAAGAGACAAAGAGTTAAGGTTGCTTTATAATTGCAATTCTCGATGTCAGAGAAGTAAAACATAAAAATTGTCATACCATAACAATTTCATTTATTTTTACTGTACAGGAGCAGAAATACACATATGATATTTACATGGGAAGTATATCTATACACATATACAATTTCTGTAACTTTTAAAGCACATATTTCAGAAACGGGTCAGACAATCGATCACAAAATTAACACAGGTTTTTGGGATATACAAATGCACAATCTCTGTAAATGTCAGCTTGATCCTTTTATTTTGACTGAACGGACATACATCTTTAACCGATGTTTGTGAAATTGGATCTTAGCAAAATTTAGCCAAAATAAATTCAAAAAGATTATTGTCATATTATTTCTTTATATTATGATATGTTTGAGATTCCGTTATCACGTTGCGCCACCGGATCAGATGGCAGCATCGACCGGGTATCGACCAGCCGGATCCGTGCGGCGGCGATCGCAAGCACGGGCGCGAGCGTCGTCGTCTTCTTCCGCGCAACAGAGACAGTAGACTAATGGCCGCGCTGTGAGCAGCAGTATACGTGCGCTCTGTGCTTTTCTCTCGGAGAACCGTAGATCAACGTGCCCATCGCAGCTATTGACGCATTCGAGACAGTTCATTAAGGTGTAAAGAGACCGCTCATCGTTTCTCTGGTGCATCAACAAGGCAGCTCAAGCTCACACGTGCGCGGGTGCCGACCGCCACGTGGCTCACCGGCTCACCGGGCGACACACCACAAGAAGAGCAATTCATACAATTGTCTCACAGATCATAGACTTCTCATTTTTAACAACGCTCAGCGAATTCTCAGGTCAGACTGTACATTTATCTCAAATTAAAAACTGCTCAGACTGTGCTCTGAGCTACACAAATTAAACGGACATAATTTATTAACACCTTCCACGCGCGTCCTTCTCATCCCGCTTCCATCGCCGGGAAAAACAGCGATTTCGCGAACATTTGGTCCTTCGAGCCGGATGCGTGGAACTTAAAGTGTAACTCAGACACAGATCTTGTGAACAGGGCATGCCCTTCGATGTGCCACGTAGACATTATCGCGCGCTTTCGCGAGTGAAGGACAGACATTCTCACGCGCGCTCGCGAGTGCTACACAAACATTATCGCGCGCTCTCGCAAGTGTAACGCGGACATAATCACGTGCCCAGTGCATGAACAGACTCTCGCTTCGCGCAGTGTTTCTCTCACGCGTTCTCGAACGTTCTCGCCTCGTGCAGCATTTCTTACACGTGTCTCGACGTTTCTCAGGTCTCTCATCGTGCGCAGCTCAGTGACGTCTCATCATGACGGATCCCACCAACACCGGGACGGGCGGCAAAACCGGAACGGGCGGCATGACCCCGCCATTGCTCGACGTGCCCGATGATACGCGCACATCAGACCGCACCGCCTCACCTGTGCGTTTGTCCACGGAGCTCACGCTGAAAGTGCAAACGCAGATGAACCGCATCGCGACGGTGCGCGCCATCACACAGACATTGCCATTAACCGCCGATGACACGTCGGTGGATGAAATCCTCCAGCTCTCGATCCAGCTCGAGGAAATTCATAAGGCCTTCCTTAAGGAACACGCCTATTTTGAGGTCTCATGGCCGAGGGCGCTCATTGCTCATGAGTACTTTTCAAAAAACGCCTTCGCCGTAGAGGCTCAAGAATGCATGGCGGCTCGTCGCGCTCTGGCAAAACTCAAGGGCGCATTGGCGGAGAGGATCGCTCCAAAGACAGCGGCTGAACCGGCGCAGCCCTCACAGTCTCAACAGCGACTGCCGGACATAAAAATCCCGTCGTTCGAGGGCCAGTACGAGGCATGGCCCACATATCGAGAGCTTTTCAAGGCTGTCATTTATGACAGCCAACGGCTCACCGACGTGGAGAAACTTCACTATCTGCGGCTCTCATTAAAAGGTCCTCCTGCTCAGCTCATTTCCGGACTGCCTCTCACCGCCGACTCGCTCAAGCCATCATGGGAGATGCTCGTCGATTGTTACGAGAACAAGCGCCTGCTCATCCAAGCATACCTCGATCAGCTCTTTGCCAGCTCAACACCGGTGCAGAAGAACGCCGCAGCATTAGACAAGCTGCTCACTACCTTCAAGGAAGGAATAAAAGGCCTGCAGGCCTTAGGTGTCTCACAAGATCTGGGCGACTGCATCCTGGTGTACCAACTATCCAGGCAGTTGGACCGCCAGACAAAGGAGCAGTGGGAGACCTCTCTGAGAGCCACTCGCGAATATCCGCGATTTGAGCAGCTCGAGCAGTTTTTAACATCACGAGCACGAGCACTCGAGAGGATCGAGTCTACGGCCAGCTCAGGAAGCGCAGCCAGCTCAACATCCAGGCGCTCCTCGACCGCTCAACATGCGGCAGCTCAACCGGCCCGTACTGCGACATCAGACAGCTCAACGGAGTACCCGTGTGATTGCTGCAATGGCACGCACTTCATCGTAACATGCAGCAAATTCAGGGACCTCTCACCGGGCGATCGACAGAAATTAGTCATCTCACGGAGGCTCTGTTTTAACTGCCTCGGCCGCCACAACGTCCGCTCATGCAAGAGCTCACGAGGGTGCAAGAAGTGCACCAATCGACATCACACGATGCTGCATGAGGCTCATCAGTCGAGCTCATCATCGAAGCCGATCACCAGCTCAGCTGCGCCCGCTCAATAAAAAGATGATGCAATCGTCGCTCACTCCTTTTTGGCCCGCTCATCACACCCAACCTTATTAGCTACAGCCCTGGCTCAGCTAAGCTCATCTGTGACTACTCAGCGCGTACGGCTTCTCATCGATTCAGGTTCAGAACTCACCTTCGTTTCTGACTTACTTGTTCGTCAGCTCAACATTCCTCGACAGCATTCTGTTATTATCATTACTGGAATTGGTGGCGGAAGGTCAACTCAAACTCGAGGAATTGTATCACTCACGCTCCGCTCACTTTACTCAAGATCAGACGTCATTATTTACGCTCACATTCTGCAGACGTTGACCAACATCCTGCCATCATTTAACGCTGCACCACAGGAATGGCCGCATCTCACCAAGTTAACCTTGGCTGATCCAGATTTCCTTACACCCCGGCCAGTGGACATCATCATTGGAGCGGACTCATATGAGCAGATCATCAAGCCCAACATCATCAAACACGATCCATTCATGCCAATTGCGCAGCTCTCAATTTTTGGATGGCTCGTTCTCGGGCCTGTCAACACATCATCATCGGCATCTGCTACTGTGCATCATATTTTAATTCAGGAGAGAGAAGATGCTCTCGACGAGTTGCTGGAGAAATTCTGGACACAAGAAGAGGTGCCTGCGAGTAACAATCAGGATCTTACTCCTGACGAACAAAGATGCGAAGAATATTTCAAAAGCACTGTTTCGCGGGACTCAACAGGTCGATATACGGTTCGACTTCCGTTAAAATCATCACCTGACACTCTTGGCAACTCGTACCAAACTGCTCATCGATGCCTGCAAGGATTAATAAGAAGATTCTCCCGAGACCAAAACTATCGACGTCTGTATCATCAGTTTATGACAGAATACCGAGAGCTCAATCACATGAAGAAGGCTTCACCCGTTTCCAGTCAGCACACGCAATATTACTTGCCACACCACGGAGTGCGCAGACCAGACAGTGCAACCACAAAATTACGTGTGGTATTTAATGGCTCGAGTGCATCTACATCCGGCCGCTCACTCAATGACCTCATGCACACGGGAGCCAAGTTGCATCTAGACATCACCGATGTTCTGCTCTGGATTCGACAATTCCGACACTTAGTCGCCACCGACATCACCAAAATGTATAGGCAAATCAACGTGCATGAAGATGACTGGAATTTACAACGGATTCTCTGGATAGACGACCTGCTCAATGAACTGCCACATTATCTAACAACGGTCACCTATGGCACCAAGGCTGCCCCGTTTTTGGCAGTACGAACACTGCTGCAACTGGTGGAGGATGAAGGTCACAATTATCCTCTTGCAGTGCCGCCTCTCACTCAAGGCCGATATGTCGATGACACATTTGGAGGCGCCGACACCGTTCAGCAGCTAATAGAAATTTCATTGCAGCTAAAGAACTTGTGCATGGCGGGCGGCTTTCCACTGGCAAAGTGGCACGCGACTCATCAAGATGTGCTCACTGCGGTTCAAGCAGAAACAGATCAGGGCTCTCAAATTGCATTTGACGATTGCGTAACCAAAATACTCGGATTAAGATGGCTTCCTCAAGAATATTCATTCACATTCTCAACAAAGATCTCGTCGCAAACCGATCATCTCACCAAACGCCTCATTTTGTC
This sequence comes from Temnothorax unifasciatus, assembly GCA_030770225.1. Lineage (NCBI taxonomy): Eukaryota > Metazoa > Arthropoda > Insecta > Hymenoptera > Formicidae > Temnothorax > Temnothorax unifasciatus. Next base: position 24,830 of record JASTWK010001077.1, read on the forward strand.
TGAAGTGGCTCAGATATTCGATCCACTAGGCTTTGTGTCACCAGTAGTGATCAAGGCGAAGATGCTCTTGCAGGAGCTTTGGCTTCACAAGCTCCAATGGGATGAACCACTGTCATCCCAGCTCTCATCACGGTGGCTCATCATCAGAAAGGAACTCACCAGCTTAAGCAAGATCTCAATACCTCGATGGTATAACACCTGGAGTACCTCAACAGTGGAATTTCACGGCTTTTCTGATGCTTCGCAACTCGCAATGGCTGCAGTTGTGTACATCACCGTCCGCAGCTCTAATGGCGCCACGATTTCATTGGTGTGCTCCAAAACTAAGGTAGCACCACTCAAACGGCTCACCATCCCGAGACTTGAACTCACCGCAGCATTACTGCTCGCAAGACTCATGCGATACGTTCAAGCCACCTTAAAGTTGAACGTCATAGCAACTCACTTGTGGACGGACTTCCTTGTGATACTCACGTGGATCAAATCTCATGCATCGCGCTGGAAGGATTTTGTGAGAAACCGAGTCTCTCAGATTCAAGAGCTCACTGCAAAGGCACACTGGAAATACGTACCTGGTACATCCAATCCAGCCGACTGCGCATCTCGAGGCTTGACTACTTCTCAACTCCAAAGTCACTCATTATGGTGGACGGGACCACCGTGGATACTCACACCTGAATCATGGCCATCACAACCCGCGCTGTCGGACGAGTTGAGCGCTCATGAGGCTCGTCCTGGCATTGCGCTACATGCAACTGCTCCTCAGTCGGACTACCACTGGGATCTCATATATAAGTACTCAACTCTCAACAAATTATTGAGAATAACAGCTCTTTGTTTCAGGTTTATTTCGCTTCTGAGAAGGCGCCGGTCCAAGCCACTGGACTTGCACTCAGCTTTGGAGGAGTCCAGATTATTCTGGATCAAGGCTACTCAAGCGGCATACTTCACGCACGAGATCAAGACGCTCACGGCCAACTTGAGACTACCAACTACTCACGCATTCAGTCGACTGACTGCTTATATAGACGCTCAAGGAATTATCCGAGTTGGCGGCCGCCTCACCCAATCAGCACTAGCTCAAGACAACAAACATCAGGCGATTTTACCTCGCCACTCACGATTCTCAACCTTAATCATCGCACACGCCCACATGCGCACCCTGCATGGAGGAGCACAGCTGACATTGGCTCATGTCAGACAACGATATTGGATCATCGGCGGACGGGCTCCGGTGAAGTCGTATGTCTTACGGTGTGTCGTGTGTGCTCGGCAGAGGGGGATCCGTGCTCATCAACTGATGGGCCAACTACCTCTCTCTCGGGTTACGCCGTCACGTCCGTTTGCTCATACAGGAGTCGACTATGCCGGACCGCTCACCATCAAGACATGGAAAGGACGAGGTGCGAAAACGTACAAGGGATGGATCTGTGTATTCGTCTGCTTCGCCACCTCCGCAATTCACCTCGAAGTAGTAAGTGACTACTCATCAGAAGGGTTTATAGCAGCCCTCCGAAGATTTTCAGCGAGAAGAGGAATTGTTCAGACCATGTACTCGGACTGCGGGACAAATTGGAGCAGACGCCGCGCTCAAGAAAATGTTCGTTCAAGGCTCTCAAGAACATCAACGGATTGCTCAAGTTTTGCAACTTGACGGTACAAGATGGGAGTTCAATCCACCAGGCGCTCCACACATGGGGGGCAAATGGGAGGCGGTGGTAAAGTCCGTGAAGTTTCATCTGAGACGGACTATCGGGGAGACTCTACTCACGACGGAAGAACTAACAACATTGCTGACGCAAATCGAGGCCATTCTCAACTCGCGCCCTTTAGAACCGTTAAGTGACGGCCCTGAAGACGTCTCAGCGCTCACACCAGGTCATTTTCTCATCGGAGGTCCACTCACTACCATACCCGAGCCATCTCTGGTTGACCTGGCAACCTCGCGACTATCTCGATGGCAGCTCATCCAGCAGCGTGTTCAACATTTTTGGGCACAATGGTCAGCTCATTATCTACAACGCCAGCAGGCAATATCCAAGTGGCATCATCCCAACAACAACATCAACGTGGGTTCCATCGTGCTGCTCACCGACGAACGATCTCCACCGTGCAAGTGGCCACTCGCTAGAGTAACGGCATTGCACCCCGGCAAGGATGGACTCACCAGGGTAGTTACCCTCAAGACGGCTACTACGACACTCACTCGGCCAATTGCTAAGCTGGCCATACTACCGATATCGTCAGAATAACAGACCATGAGTAAGGAATCATCAACAAGGTTGCTGATGGCGGGCGGAATGTTTGAGATTCCGTTATCACGTTGCGCCACCGGATCAGATGGCAGCATCGACCGGGTATTGACCGGCCGGATCCGCGCGGCGGCGATCGCAAGCACGGGCGCGAGCGTCGTCGTCTTCTTCCGCGCAACAGAGACAGTAGACTAATGGCCGCGCTGTGAGCAGCAGTATACGTGCGCTCTGTGCTTTTCTCTCGGAGAACCGTAGATCAACGTGCCCATCGCAGCTATTGACGCATTCGAGACAGTTCATTAAGGTGTAAAGAGACCGCTCATCGTTTCCCTGGTGCATCAACAAGGCAGCTCAAGCTCACACGTGCGCGGGTGCCGACCGCCACGTGGCTCACCGGCTCACCGGGCGACACACCACAAGAAGAGCAATTCATACAATTGTTTCACAGATCATAGACTTCTCATTTTTAACAACGCTCAGCGAATTCTCAGGTCAGACTGTACATTTATCTCAAATTAAAGACTGCTCAGACTGTGATCTGAGCTACACAAATTAAATGGACATAATTTATTAACACCTTCCACGCGCGTCCTTCTCATCCCGCTTCCATCGCCGGGAAAAACAGCGATTTCGCGAACATGATATAGTATTATGATTATCCCTTGTCATATTATTACAAATTTTGTCTGTAAGATTCTAAAAACGTTTAAGTTGATAATTAATTTTATTGTCATGCGATATTTGGAATATCTTTATAACTATTGACATATATTTGAAGTCACCAATATTTATTATTTTACTTAAAAATGAACAAAAATGTTAAATATAATTTTTTATTACAGATATATTTGTCTTTCGGAAGCTGCATTGTTGTATAAGATGTTCTAAGCTTTGTGTAACAACATTTTATATCACACTATCAAGGCTATAATAATAGCTTATAAGTGAAAGGCTGTAACTTGTCAATAAGAGTTTAAAGTTTATCAATCAAGATACACATTTGTAAATATTAAACATATTTTCTCACAATTCCATTTCAAATATTATTGTAATATTTACATAATATATATATATATATAATAATAACAACTTATTATATTGCACATAAAGCTTAGAACATTCTTTTAATGTAGATTCCGAAAAAAATACATCTGTAATAAAAATCATCATATTTTACACTAAAATATATGTCAATAATTATAAAGGTGTTCCAAATATCGCGTGATAATAAAAATGGAAACTTCTTAAATCAATTATTCTTACAAGATAAAATTATAGTCTCGTTTTCTTGAAATTTTAGTATTTTTTTTAAAACGCGGAGTTACTACAATTAATTAATTAATTGTCGACCACGGCGGTGGTAATGGCTGCGACTATATTTATAAAACTATAATTGTGCATATTATATTGATGTTGCTTTTTAAATAAATCCTGTAAACTTTTCAATTGAATTATACAAATGATGTATATTTATTTTCTTAAAAAAGCCGTAAATTGAATCGAATTTATTGTTGCCTCTTTTTTACTATGCAAAACAAACAAAATTAGTCTATCTGTAAAAATTAGTCTATCTGTAATAGTTTAAAAAAAATCTATATACTACTGATATAAGAGTAAAGTATCAGTTAAAATAAATTAAAGAAAGTGAAATAATTCTTATCTTAAAATGTTTCTTGATTAATGTGTTCTCTAAATATACACAATTAAATTTTCATGCTTATCCTCTTCAATCGATCCAAACGTGAGTACCTTATAAGTACAAGAGTAAAGTACCAGTTAAAATACAGATAGCAAATTGGTTTTAGTTTTAAAATGTTCCTCAATTTATGTGCTTTCGAAATATGCACAATGAGATTTCCGTGCTCATTTCCTTCAGCCAACCCGAACATGAGCATCCCATATGTACAAAAGTAAAGTACCAGTTAAAATATAGATAGCGAATTGGTTTTAGTCTTAAAATGTTCCTCAATTTATGTGTTCCCCAAATATGTACAATGAGATTTCCGTGCTTATCCCCTTTGGCCGAGCTGAACGTGAATACTCCATACGTACAAGAGTAAAGTACCAGTTCAAATACAGATAGCGAATTGGTTTCAGTCTTAAAATGTTCCATAATTTATGTGCTTTTAAAATATGCACAATGAGATTTTTCGTGCTCATCCCCTTTGGCTGGTATTCTGTAAGTATGGTGGTGCTCATATTCGGGGAGATTTATCGATCAAAAGAGATGAGCACAAAAATATCATTGTGCATATTTCTAAAGCATATGAATTAAGGAACATTTTAGGACAAAAACCAAATCGCTATCTGTATTTTAACTGGTACTTTACTCTTGTACATATGGGGTGTTCACGTTCAAGTCGATCGAAGGGGATACCCGGGAAAAAAATGATTAGATATAATCATATATAATTATATCTGGTATATATATAATTATATATAATTATATATGTTTTTATATGGGGTTATATCTAATTATACATGGCCACTTGTGCAATCAATGGTCCCACATACAACCAGATATAGCACCATATCTACTTGTATATAAATGTATATAATTTTATGTGATATAATGATATGTGAGTAGTGCACTCTACATATAACTAGATATAGTATTATATACAACTATATATGCAGTCATATATAGCCAGATATATTAATGTGACTAATCTGGCGCTATGTACAACCAGATATAGCACCATATCTAATCGTATATAAATGTATGTGAAGCCAGATATAATGATATATGAGTAGTGCACCCTATATATAACTAGATATAGCATTATATACAACTATATATGAAGTCATATATAGCCAAAGTTAATGTGACTAATCTTGTCCTATGTACAACCAGATATAGCACTATATCTGTATAGATATAGATTCGCAAGTCATCATATATGCTGCAAATATTTAATCCTAAATTTAAAAATTTATTTGAATCGTTTTTATATATATTATAGATATTAAATTCAAAAATTTGTTACATAATATTATATAATTCAGTATTATAAAATAATACTGCAGGTCATGTATGCGTACCCGGGAAAAAAAATTATATATAATTATATATAAATATATATGATTATATATAATGCAATTATATATGAATTTTGTCTCTATATAATCATATATAATTATATATAATCATATATAATCGTATATAACCATATATAGTCAATATATATTGGAAAAAAACTGTTAACTTCGATAATAAAGCATTGATAAATTGAGATGTATATTTTTTCAAAAGCTATAGAATCAAAAGTGAAATTATTTGTTCCTTGCATACTATTACAACTTGGCACTGCTTGACATGAGACAGTGCCATATCTCTTGATACCGTTTTTATACCACTATCCGTCAAATTTTAAATACGAGAAACGAATCCTATCGAATATATATATGTATAAAAAATTTTACATACATTTTGACATGATTATATATAAGTTCATATAATTTATATGATATATATATATATATATATATATATATATATATATATATATATATATATATATATATATATATGTATATATCGGTACCTCAGAGGTAAAGGATCGTATGTCCAGTTTTATACATTTCGAGAAAACGGAGTTCAAAGTTTTAAATAAGGAAAAAGTATATTTTTATTAAATGTAAAATAAAAGTAGCAATGTAATTTTTTAAATATGTATTACAGAAATGAAACTGACATGTTTTAATTGTATAGTATAATTGTCAATAACACATTGTACCTAACCAAAACTAAGGACTTGCGATTGTTTACCGCTAAATGAAAAATTAGGTAAAAAAAATATATAAATTTTAGACACTATTTTAGATAATATAGTTGTAATAGACATAAAACCTTTTACTATATTAAAATTTAAGCTCCTGGTATAAGTGGAAATAGTACTAACTCAATTTTGACAAGAAGTGGACATACGATCCTTTACCTCTGAGGTACAGATATATCACTACAATACAAATAGGTCTGTATGAAAAAGTACGTATATATGTAAGTTTATTGTATATCCCCGTAGGGTTCACAAGGCGTTTTTGTGCGGACCCAAACCTCTTACAAACACTTTCCCGTATGCCTGGCCTCTTGCGATCTCACAAACATTATTATTCCCTCCCTCCCCGCAATCCCTATACCCTCCTCTTCATCTTCTTCTGCTTCCTCCGCGACTGCGCTCATCTGCCTCCCTCCTTTCTATTACGTCTCCTTCCTGCTTGGCCCACTCTCTCTTCCTCTTGTCCTCCTTGTCCTCGTCGGAGTCCCTGAGGAGCTTCTCCTCCATCCCTCTGGTGATCTCCTCCTCTTCGGATCTCCCTACACTCCTGCAATCTTCCCTTCTCCTTTCTAACCTCCTTTCTTTCTCTTCTCTCTCCCTATCCCTCCTCTCCACCGACTTGTCCTCTTCTATCTTCACACCCATACTGTTTCCTGCTTTCCTCCTTGCCTCCAGCACTCGCCATTTCTCCTCCTTAGTCTCACTAATATCGTCAGCCACGCCCTTCTCTGCCCTATCACCTTCACCTCTCTTACCTCCACCTTCACCTTTTCAAACCTTCCGTGAATAGCTCCTTCACTTTCTCCCAATTCGATTCCTTGCCTTCCCATTTCTTCTTCTCTATCCTTATTATCACGTTCCTTTTTCTCAGATCGTTTTCGTTCTCACCCCCCACTCCCCACCACTTCTTCTCAGCCTTACTCTCCTCGTTATCATCCCTCTTCCTTTTGCCTCCATTTTGCTCCATTCTTTCCACCTTTCTTTTTAATCTCTTTACTTCCTCCTCCAGCTCCTCCATCCTCTCATCCTTCCTTCTATCGTCCTCTTTCACCTTCTTCAGCATCTTCCTTACTTTCTCCTCCACAATCCTCTCCACCGCCTCTGCTACTGCTCTTCCCTTTCCTTCCATCCTGAGTTATCTGTAACAGTACGTAAATTACTCACCTCTCCTTTACTCTGCTTTCTCTCCCTTCTCCCTTTCTCCCTCTGACCTATCACGCTTATCTCTTTCCCTCCACCTTTATCTTTGATCCTTCCGTACACAATTTATCGACCCCCCTTCCTTCGAGCTCTCGATCTCACAGCTTATCCCTGACACACGTTGCGAAGACGCGTGTTGCGTATCCGCCTTAGCCTTTTGTGTCGCTCTCGTTTCTCGTGCCATCTCCTCCCTCGCCCATGTTCCCGTCAGCCTAACCTCACTCTCGGGCCTCCTCATCTCCAACAGATTTCTGCCGTCCCACTTTATTTTTAACCTCACCTCCATTTACTCCACCTCCTTTCGGCTTCCTTCACTCCTATCTTTCTTCCTCCACCTTCCCTCTCCTTTGTCTCACCTTTTACCGCCGTTTTTTTCCTCTCATTCTCTGTTCTATCTGTTCCCCCGCCGAGGGATACGGGGTAACCCCTGTATGAAAAAGTACGTCAGTAATTCAAAGTAGAAAAAGTAATTCAATTAAAAAATTGTACTTTACGTAATTGATAGTAAAATCAAACTTAAATTAATATTAATGTTCCATTTTCCAACTGAAACTCAACAACTTTATCTAAAACTATTTTAATTAAACGGTTTTAATACCAAGTATTCGCATTTATTTTCTTATTTGAAACACTGTATTTTTATTTCAGATTTTTCCATACTTTTTAATATTTATGTATAGTAGTTTTAATATTATGTATGTGGTATAACAAACTGTATTTCTTATTTATTGCAGGCTAGATTTTGAATATTTCTTACGTATGTTTACTGACAGCTGCGAAAATTTTATTCTGACAGATACAGTAGTTCCTAAAGGTAAATACACATATACATACACATATATTTTTTCTATTAACAATGATAAATGATAATATTTAAAAAAAATAAGTGCAAGCAGTTTAATTGGATATCATACGATTGCTCAGATTATATTTTATTAGTTTTTCTCTTATAAGTTCAATTGGACTAAACTGTAGTGTCGAAATAAATCGTGTCCAAATAAAAAATTGTCATTTTAAATAATAATACTAACGTATATATTTTTATATTTAGTGCTTATCATGTATTGCTAAAAATTAAGTTTATAATCTCAACAATGTAAATAATATATCTTTAATTGTATATTTTTCCAATATGCATGCTTAACGTTTTAAATTTCCAAATTAGGTTAAAAATGAATTAAGTATACATTTCATTTTTAAGTTGTAAACTTCTACAATAAACATCTAAATTTAACTTTTACATAAATTTGATTAATCTCTTGCAGTACTAAATAAATAAAATATGCTATAAAATACAATTATTGAAAATAACATTTATCAGATAAACAATTTTTTGCTTTCTTCCCTTACGAAAAAAACACCCAAGATTTTGATGTTTACACCCAACTTTGGGTGTTTACACTCCATTTTCGGTGTCAACGCCTAAATTTTTAGTGTTAACACCGACATTTGAGTGTCGCCACCCAAATTTTGGTGTCGACACCCAAAGTTTCGGTGTCGACACTCAAAGTTTCGGTGTCAACACTCAACTTTTAAGTGTCGACACCAAAATTTGAGTATCGACACCCAACTTTTGGTTTCGTCAATCGGGTTTGCGTTGGCAGCATGTGAAGGGGATGCGCTGCTAGAGCATGCGCAGGGGCCATATTCAGTTCATCGTCAGTGCCGTTAAGCCCGTGTCACACTACGCATTGCGGACGCGGATTGGATTCGGATTGCGAATCATTGAATCTGAAGTATCTGAATTCTCCGTTCACACCACGAATTCAGTATTCAGTCTGCACTCTGCATTGGTCTGCATTGTTTGCTGTGTGCTGCGTGTAATATGGCTTGTCAAAATTATTATTATAAGCGATATATATATATGAAAAGAAAAAAGTTGCAAGCATGTCTTTTGCTTCTAATGATGGCTGAATATGAATCGCGTAGATGTAATGAGCGAAGACTATGGGTTCACAAATGGGTAGGAAGAAGGAAAGAAAAAGGGTTGCATCATAACCTCTTTTTGGAACTTGCATTAGAAGACCCTGATCGGTTTAGAAGGTTTATTGCAATTTGCAGAATATAATTGGAAAAACTAAAGGAAATGTTTTACTTTAAGGAAATTTGTTTATTTTAGATGCCTCAGAATGGACACAGATACTTTCGAACGTCTTCTGATTAAAGTCGATCCTATAATAAGAAAGCAAGATACTCATTTACGAGAAAGCATTTCACCTAGTGAGAGGTTATCAGTTACTTTACGGCATTTAGCAACAGGTGAAAAACAGCAGAATTTCGATTGATTATAGTTGTATGCTTTTTATTGTGTAACTAAATTTTTTTGTATTCTAAAGGAGAAAGTCAAGAATCGTTATCTTTTGCATTCAGGCTGGGTAGAAGTACTATATCAAACATTATAAAAGAGGTAACAGCAGCAATATTTGTAGTTTTGAAAGAAGAGTTTCTTCGTTTTCCTCAAACTGAGGATGAATGGCGTGGGATTGCCAATAATTTCGGAGAGCGATGGAATTTTCATCATTGCGTAGGGGCGATGGATGGAAAACACTGCGTTGTTGATCCCCCACTGCAGTCAGGATCCATGTTCTATAATTATAAAGGAGATTACAGTGTTGTACTATTGGCTCTAGTAGATGCTGATTTACGTTTCATTTATGTTGATGTGGGAGCTAATGGCAGAGTCAGTGACTCTGGTGTTTGGAATAACTGCTGCCTCAAAAATCACTTAGATAGGAATGCTCTACATATCCCTCCTCCTGCCCCATTGCCAGGTGTAGAAGAAAATTTTCCTTTTGTGATTATTGGGGATGAAGGTTTCCCATTATCAGAGAAACTCCTAATCCCTTATCCAAAACCTCAATGTAGTGGGAGAATACATAGAAGAATATTTAATTATAGGTACTTATGTAAAATGTTTCTAATTTTTTTTATTTACAGTATGTCAACAGTTACAGCAATATCAAAATATTTGTTTACTCATATATTATAGACTATTTAGAGCTCGTCGTTGCTCGGAAAATGCATTTGGTGTAATGGCTGCACGTTTTCAAATTTTTCGTTCTCCAATGCGATATGATCCTGACGATGTTTGCAACATTATCTTAGCTATATGTTGTTTGCACAATATGCTGCGAAGTCAGTCTGTTGGGCGAAATATGTATACACCACCATCATTTCTAGACGAAGAAGATGAAATGTCAGGTGAATTGCATCGTGGAGATTGGAGAGCAGAAAACGCAAGAGGCATAGTAAATTTTGCTCATCAAGGTGGCAACCGTCATGCAAATCAAGCCATTTTACTCAGAGACAGGTGGTGTTATTACTTTAATACTGTTGGTGCAAGTTTCTTATTGATTACGTGTAGGTCGTACTTTTACGAAGAAAACAAGCTGTTGATGAAGAAAATCTATGGATAAATACCGGAGTTATGAGCAATTGAGTGAAGGTACAAAAATCAAATTTTACTCTGTTTTTGTATTCTTCCCTTATTTATATAGAAAACGTTTCAATACTACATGCGTCGATTAGAAATAACACTAGTGTACAAAATAAAAAATTTTTTCTGTACATTAAATGCCACTATTTTTTTCCTATGTATTTCAAGATATAAATTTTTGGATTTTTTTTCGTTTTTTTCGGAGATAGTTTTACATTTTAGGCCATATCTCGAGTTAGAAACGTATGATAGTAGATATTATTTTGACAGATCTGGGCCGGGGATCTGAGGGGGGAGCGGGGTGGGGGGGACTCGAGGGCGAAGGGGTCCGCGGCGAGGGGGGTAGGTGTCCGCGTTCTAGGGCGAAGGGGTCCGCGGGGAGGGGGGTAGGTGTCCGCGTTCTAGGGCGAGGGTGTCCGCGGGGGGGGGGGAGACTCGAGGACGAAAGGGTCCGCGGGGGGGGGGAGACTTGAGGGCGAGGGGGGTGTTGGGGAAGGGGGTTTCGGCAAGCGCGTCGGGACATGTTGTTTATAAAATATTTATAAACATATCGTTGACAAGGGGTACCGCCACCGTTTGACCGAGGGGGGGGACGTTCGTGTTTTCGGCGCGGGGTATTACAAAGGCTAACGGGCGCCGTTTGGCTGCTGGAATTTTATCGGTGAATATAAACAAAACAGCGAGTTAGACACTTGTCTCTGCAATGATCTCACCCCTGTAGAACATGCGAGCCGCCATTCGGTTACGGTGTCTCACACTACAAAAGCGAGCGTCGATGGTCCGACGACGGTTTAAAGATAAAATAGTCGAGGTAAACAATTGATAAAATTTGTCACCGGCGACGATTCAACCGTTGCGGAGTCCTTTTCATGTTTTTTTTCTAGGAAGAGCCACTGCCGATTACGATTTAACCGTCGCGGGCGGTATTCGATTATGGCGCGGCATATTACAAAAAGCGAGCGCCGATGTCCGGCTGCTGGAATGTATAAACAAAATATGTCTAACGACAATTATACAAAACGCATAGCATCCATTGTCGCCAGGATGATTATGGATCCACATCTTGCGGATCAGTCTTCGGCTAGCTTTCGCAACGCGAACGTTTATATTCGAGGGTGAAGGTTTTTTGTGTCAAGTGGGTGGTATAAAGAAAACATTTTTTGTAACAATGAACAAAAAAATGTAGATGGGCAATAATTTCGATATGAATGCAGACGAGGATCGCGCGGACGACAGTGATTATTTCAGTGATGAAGACCGAACCGTACGAGATAATGAACGTTCAATTATGCACAGATTGTCGTAATACTCTATTGTTCCAAATATATCCATGCGACATGTGCCCAACTTGTATGAAGTGATAAAAAGAACATTATTACGTGTGAAACATTATATATAACGTGCACAACATGGAATGTCCAAGTGACGAGAGCTCAGAGTTACCAGACTCTGAGAATGAGTATATAGTAAGAGATATCGCCGATGGTTTGCGTAAAGAAGATCAAGGAGTAAAATTGATTAATGTGCGACGAATATCACCGGTGCAGTTTCTTCGCGATCGCGAACTAGGTATACGCGGAACCAGTCAACGCATTGTTAGACAAAGAGTCGTTATCGATACCGATTCTCCTTATGAATGGGTTTCTAACATGAGACGAAAAGTGTACCGACGATTGCGGGACGAGTGCGTTAGCGAGGAAGAATCACGTGCAGCTCGCTGTACTGACGTTGTGCCGTATTATATTAAGCCTATTGTTGACTATCGCTATTGGGCGACTAAATTTTATCAACAGCTCCCTGATTGTGAAGCAACATACATTAAGATTCATACAGGTATTGGGAAATACGTCGAATTGGTGGTGATGAACAATTCGGTACGTATGTATATGTACCCTGGCCGTCTCGATAATCCTAATCATCTATTGATGCTTCAAAGAACCGATGAACGTGACTGTGATGATATTGATAATTGGTACTTTAATGTTCCCTACTTCAGTCTTAATTATTTTATGAAAGCGCTCTATGACATTCAACGTTGCAAACGATATTGTTCAGCGTGTGATCGAGTCACGTGCAAGTGTTCCATCGAAGAATGTGACGTGATCCAAAAAAGACAGTATTAAAAACAAAAAAATGGAACATCTCGATCAAATAGAACGCGACCTGTTGGAACAATCCAACCAAATCGCTACCTTGGGTGAATATTTTGCATGGGCACAGCGATGCGAGGAGTTTATTGGGCGGCTCGAGGAAGGTCGTCGTTCCAAACATCCGCGGCTCTCAGATGGCTCTCAAACTGTCGGGAACAGACAATCTTTAGTGGCAAGAATCGCGCGACTCGAAGGTGTAAAGACTCTATTACAGAGACGGTTCGTACATATCGGTGGTGAGTACGCGGCGGGCACTAGTAGTGACGATAACGAGGAAAGACTCGTTTGGCGAGAGATCGATACCGCGTTCGAAAGCCGCGTATTGACCGGTGCGGTGATAAATGTCAATCACATCGAACCGCGACAATTTCTCGAAGATGCTACAGACATCGTGCTCGATCGTGTGCGGAACGTCATGCAAAGACACGCAAGTGTAAAGATAAACACTGTGTTCAACGGTGAGTTCGTGACGGGTGACAAACGTGCGAACAAAAGTGTCAACACGAGAAACTGTGAACTCTTTCGTGCGTCCGATCTGCGCGAGTGGTACGAGCGACACGTTATCGAGCCTACTTTATCGTCCCTCGAAGAGTTTCAGGAACGCGATAGCGGGTGGGCGTTGTCGCGTATACTCAATTTGACTGTGAACGTGAACAAATACAATCCTTTGCACGCGGGATGTTACATCAATTTACCGCAACAAATTAAATCGAAGAAAGCGGTGATCAACGTGCAATCTATGGACAATGCGTGCTTCGCGTGGTCGGTGGTGGCCGCGCTGTATCCTGTCAAGGACCATACATATCGAGAATCCTCGTACCCTCATTACGCGACAGTATTAAATTTACAAGACATTGAGTTTCCGATGACTTTGAAACAAATTAAACGGTTTGAACGACTCAACGATATATCCATCAATGTGTACGCCACCGAGGGAGAGAAGACGCCAAACGTTCTCCCGATACGGCTCACCAACTTGAAGATGGACAAACACGTCAATTTGCTGTACGTGCAGGACCCGCGAGACGACAACGTGGGACATTTCGCGTGGATAAAAAATTTATCGCGTCTTGTTAGCTCGCAATTGAGCAGGCATGATGGTCGGAAATACTTTTGCGATCGGTGAGTACCTATACTTCTTTTAATAAAATATTTTATTTTTTTAATATAAAAATTTACAAAAAAAATGTGTTTTTCTTTTTGCAGTTGTCTACATTATTTTAGATCGAGCGAGAAATTGGAAGCTCACGGAGTAGACTGCCGAGAGATAAATAACTGTGCCATCCGACTACCGAGCGAGGACGACAAGTGGCTGAGTTTTAAAAATCACAGCAGGAAAGAGCGGCTTTCATATGTCGTATACGCCGACCTGGAATGTACCCTCAAGAAGACGGATGCGGATCCGACAATACATGTCTCAACATCATCGGGTATTTAGCATAGGATATTACGTGCGGTGCTCGTATGACGACTCGTTATCCGCGTATCGGTTTCGTCGCAATAAAGATTGCGTCGCGTGGTTCGCCGAGGAACTAAGACGTTTAGCACACTACGTAAAGGCTATCCTGTCCGAGAATGTTCGCATAACGGAATTAACGCGAGACGAGCGGGAAAGGTTTAACAGCGCGACGCAATGTCACATTTGCGAAAAACCGTTCGAGCCAGACGTGCGAGTACGCGATCATTGTCACTTGACCGGTCGATACAGAGGTTCCGCGCATTCCAACTGTAATCTAAATTATACAGATTCGCATTACATTGCAATAATTTTTCATAATTTATCGGGCTATGACGCACATTTTATTATCACGGAGACAGCGTACGAAGGACGTGTAGACTTACTTCCAATCACGAAAGAAAAATACATTTCCTTCACGAAACACGTAAAAGATACCGCAGAAAAATTAGATTCGCGAAGCGACATAAAATTACGGTTTATCGATTCGTATAAATTTTTGAGTAGCAGCCTCGATAAAGCATCTTTTCTATGCAGAGATAAGTTAAAAATTATACGTTCCAAATTTTCCGCGTTATCCGAAGACGATTTTGATCTTTTGACGCGAAAAGGTGTCTTTCCGTACGAATACGTGGATTGTGTGGACAAGCTGGAGGACACGTGTTTACCACCGCGCGAATCGTTTTACAGTTCCTTGACCGGTGACACCGTATCCGAGAGCGATTACGCGCACGCCGCGAACGTTTGGCGATGGTTCTCCGTTCGAACCTTGGGCGAATACAGCGATCTGTATCTAAAGACCGATGTTTGTTATTGGCCGACGTTTTTGAAAATTTCCGCAACAGTTGTATCGCGAGTTACGGACTCGATCCCGCGTACTACTACACTTTGCCAGGTTTCACATAGGACGCAATGTTGAAACATACTCGCGTAAATTTTGAACTGCTCACCGACATTGACATGGTTATGTTCATCGAACGCGGTATACGCAGTGGTCTGAGTCAATGTTTCGGCAGATACGCGCGGGCCAACAACAAGTACATGCAGTCGTACGATTCATCGAAACCGTCTTCGTATTTGATGTACTTCGATATAAACAACTTGTACGGCTGGGCGATGTGTCAGCCACTGCCCTACGCAGATTTTCAATGGGTCGAAGACGTCTCGAATTTCGAGTTTAGCGCGATTGCTTTGGATTCGCCCACGGGTTACATTCTCGAAGTCGATCTAGAGTATCCGCAGGATAAATATGACGCGCACGCTGACGTACCGTTCTGTTCGACGCGCGATAAACCGCCAGGCAAACGCCAGGACAAACTTCTCGCCACGCTATACGATAAGAAGCGTTACGTCATACACTACCGAAACCTACAGCAGTGCCGCACCACGGTCTTCGCGTCACAAAGATACATCGCGTATTGCAATTCGTTCAATCTACGTTGCTCCGCACTTACATCGAGCTCAATACGAAATTTAGAACACTGGCCAAAAACGATTTTGAGAAAAATTTATATAAATTGATGAATAACGCGGTTTTCGGGAAAACGATGGAAAATGTATGCAATCACGTTGACGTAAAATTACTGACAAAGTGGGACGGACGATACGGCGCGGAGGCACTGATCTCGAAACCGAATTTTCACAGCAGGAGCGTTTTTTCGGAAAATCTGATAGCCGTTGAAATGAGGGGCTTTGTCAGAGAGAAAAAGTCATATATGTTATATGTATATCCAAATTCTCCAAATTATATTTTTATTTTAAACACACTTATATAAGTTTAAAAAGTACATTAGTACTAGTGCATCACAATTGTCAATTGCACTTTGAACCTCCTCTCGCTTATTTTATTTATTCTTATGTAATTGGCACATTTTGAGAAATTGAGACTCATGACTCTGAGTAGTCTGAGTCACTTTCACTTTCAGTTTCAGACATGAAGTCTAGAGAATCACAGTCCAACTCAAAACTTAAACCTATATCGGCTATATCATTGGTGCTGTCAATAGGAACAGGTACATAAGAGGTATCATTACAACTACTATCACAAAAATCCTTATTCTTAGCTTTGGACGGCTTCTCAGGTAACGCATTTGCAGTGAAACGCAGGTTGGATTTGATTGCAACCTGCTTTTGAACTCGCTCATTAGTCAACCTGTTTCTTATCTTTGAATGAACAAAGCCATGGGTTGACCAGTTACGTTCACAAGCAGCTGAACTAGGTGGAACATTAAATAAACGCATAGCAATAGGATAAAGATTTTGATCTGAACAAAATCCTCCCCACCAAGTGGCAGGGCTCACATGAGCGGCAGCTTCCCAGATACTACTATCAGAGAAAAAACCAGTTTTTGTTCTAAATTCAGCTAAATTTGCCAAGACCAAACCTTTTTCCAAGTTCAGGAATTCACATTGCTTACTTATAAATTGAAAAGCTGATTGCTTTTCAACTAATTCTAAATTTTTACCCAATTTCTTTGGATCTAGTAAATTAGCTGCAAAATGAATTTCAGAGTTACAATTGTACAGTCTTTCAACAATAGCTTTATTTACTTTTATTTTCTCTTCACCGGTGAGTATTGAAGAAGTATCGACTGCAAGAGAAACATTAGTACTAATCTGTTTTGTTAGTTGGGGCACCTCTGAAAGTACAGTTTTATCACTTTCTACTTTAGATATTGCTTTAGCGATTTCAATCAACATTTTATATAATTCACTTATAAGTTCCCAAAAACCATCATTGTCCAAAACCATATCTCGTATTTCTCTTTTAACATCAAGATTTTCCTCAATTACTGTAGCCTGCATTGCTGCTTTGTTGGATCTGATTGAGTACAGAGAAATTACTAAATAAAACTATCTGGTTTTTGGTGGCAGCTTGAGAGAAATAGCCTTAGACCCATATCTTTCTTTCTGCTCTGACTTGAAAACAGCATTAATAACATGATGATTCTTGAATTCTTTAATTACCTTTTTTACTTTTTTATTTATAGACTGAACGCTTGGCTGTTTGATCATGTCATTCACAAGCAAATTTAATGAATGTGCACAGCAACCAATTGTTACAATGTGAGGATGTTTTTCATTCACCAGAGACCACGCTGCACGCATGTTAGCTGCATTATCAGTAACAATCAAAAATATACGTTTCACATCTACATCATCTTTGACAAGATCATCTATTATCTTAAGTATTTCACTAGATATAAACTTAGCTGTTTCTCGCTCTTTACCAGGTGCGACTGATTTCAAAAATATCGGTTCTGGAGTGGATATGACAAAGTTTATTAAATTCTCTCCCCTTATATTTGTCCATCCATCAGTTATAATACCCAAACAGGGAGCAGCTTTAATCTTTGCTTTTACAGACTGCATAACCTGGTCATATTCAGAATTTAAAAGAGGGTTACTTATTTGGTATGCAGATGGAGGTTCATAAGAAGGACGCATGAGAGACATAGCAAACTTCCAGTATGGATTTTCAAAGATGGAAAAAGAAACACTAGTAATAAACACTGCTCTAGCCAAAGCATGATCAATTTTTGTCTTCATTTTATCCGTAGTCACTGAAACGAATTTCTCTAAGGTCTTATTAGATCTTGAGGATTTTGAAGTGCTTGAGCTTGACACTGAGGGCATACTGGCTAGAGTTGATTCAAATGAAGGAGCAGCATTAGGTACGGACAAGGGCACGAGATTGTTATCTTCATCATCACTTGTATCGCTTTGAATTCTTAACCTCTTTATACTTGAATGTTTCTAAAACATAAAAAGAAAAATTAAATGTGTCACTGTTTTAGTCAATTTTTATTTTTTATGATTGTTAATTTTTTTTTTTAAAGATTAAAAAACTAACCTGGATAGCTTTCTGAGTTTCTTTTCTTGCACTTTCCGGGCATTGTTTACAGTCTTTCGCAATGTGCTGAATCATCCGCGTAGCGTTGGCAAAGGAATACTTTAGGTTACAATAGCTACAAATTGCTATACAGGATAGGGAAGTTTTGGAAGAAGTTGATGGACCTTCTGATGTCACAAAATGTCGCCAAATACTAGCTTTCCTACGTCCCATCATGTATTTGAGTATTTCTGGCAAGAAACTGGGAAAAAATGCAGTTGTTATACGTAAAGTTCAGATTTAATTGGACAGATAATAATGTAGATAATTTTGCTTACCCCAAAGATTGACGTTTCTTTTGTCAACTAAAAAAAACTTCGCCTCGCAGCGTCGTGGCCGCGGCTTCTTCCTTATCCTTACACCCACTACGTCTCCACAACCTCCTCCGCAGTCAAAACAACAGCTTCTTAGGTTATAGCAGATGACAAATCGGTGGCCTTAGGCCTATTTCCACAAACGTCGGTTAACTTTTAACTTTTAACCTTAGGTTAACTCACTCTTTGTCTCTTTCTAAGGAGAACGATAGAAAGAGGCAAAGAGTAAGTTAACCTAAGGTTAAAAGTTAACCGACGTTTGTGAAACTGGCACTTCCTTACTCACACAAGAAGTCTGTTCTATTGCTGCACTGCTGAACTAGTGCACACTGGTGCAGTAAATTAGAATAAAACGTAAAACAAAATATACTTGTCCCACTACCCACTACTACCACTCTAACTTACTGGCCTTACTGCACCAGTGTGAACTAGTTCAGCAGTGCAGCAATAGAAAACAGACGGAACAGACCACAGACCTGGGGCTCGATTCTCTAACGAGAAACGTATGCGCAAACTCTGCTCTAATAGAAAGGCTGCAAATTGATTGGCTACCGCACAGTTTTTAGCCAATAACTTTGCAGCTTTTCAATTAAAGCAGATATTACGCGTACGTTTGTCGTTAGAGAATCGGGCCCCTGATGTATGTACATTGTACGTATATACGAGCATACACTGCATACAGCTGGTTAGGCTGTAACTCGTAAGCGCGGCTCGCTAGATTCAAAACAACCCGAAGACCCGAACTAATGACGTCAGAGAAAAAAATCTACAGCTGTAAAAAGGTCAATTAAAAGCAAAATAACAAAAAAAGTATTTTTCTAATTTTTCTTATTTTTCGGAAAAATATGAAAAATTTCACGGAAATTTTTCCAAAAAAATATTTTTCCGGAAAATTTCAAACCCTAAGAGCAACGTCGTAGCGCGTACTATAATGTTCGACGATTACACGAGGTGTCTGCGAGACGAAATTGAAATGACTCGACGGCAGTCCTGTATACGATCAAAGTCGCATGAAGTGTACACCGTGTCCGAAACAAAAATCGCTCTGAGTCCGTACGACGATAAGCGATACATTATACCCGATTCGACCGATACGTTGCCGTGGGGACATACCTTTGTAACGTATGTATGCATGTATGTATGATGTACGTATGCATGAATGTAATAGTATAACGTATGCAGTAGTATATGTATGTAACGTAACATATATAACGTGGTAGTGTAACGTATGTCTGTCGTATAACGCATGAATGTAGTATAACGTATTGTGTAACGTATAATGTAGTGTAACGTATTGTATATTACAGTATTGGAAAGGATATTAATAAAGATGTTGCACATGTATGTATTTCATATTTTTTACGTACTTTATGTGTATTTCATATTTTAAACATTTTACATGTATTACATATCGCATATTTTTATGTTATGAATAAAGTTTGCACAAATTAAATAACATTGTCCTTGTGTATCTATGAATTGTGCAATTCATCGTCCCAGCCATTTAACGTACACCTCGTCGCCTCTCCTGCGCAGTACTTTCTCCACGAGATACACGTCCGGATAAGTCGCGCGATGCAACTCGTGCTCGTAGAACGCCCCAGCGACGGATTTTCCGCGATAGTCCTTGAGTAGATAGGTTACGGGATTGGTACGTTGCACTTTAACGATCTTAAACACCTCGATGATCCAATTCGGCGTGTAACCCTTCTCGAAAATTGTCTTATATTTCCTGACGCGTACCGAGTCGCCCACTTTGAACTTTGCCGGACCCGCGATCTTTATCGCGCTGTACACCGTAACCAAGAGTCTTTCGGCGATCGCGGGGATTACATACGTACATACGTACATACGTACATACGTACATACGTACATACGTACATACGTACATACGTACATACGTACATACGTACATACGTACAGGGTGTATCATGACGATACAGAGCGGTACGGCGGGTTGCCCATTCGAGCAGGCGCGCATGGTCGTTCACAATTGCGTTGACTTCGGTGCATCACCTATAACCACT
This sequence comes from Temnothorax unifasciatus, assembly GCA_030770225.1. Lineage (NCBI taxonomy): Eukaryota > Metazoa > Arthropoda > Insecta > Hymenoptera > Formicidae > Temnothorax > Temnothorax unifasciatus. Next base: position 45,336 of record JASTWK010001077.1, read on the forward strand.
CGCATATCTTTTTTACAATAAAATGGACTTTGTAGCGCCCGAAGTTGCAATAAAATTGTGACGGATTTCCGCAGCAGTATCGTTAAAACAGAAGTCGAGATGACAATACAGGTTATGACACGGTAAAATACGGTACAATAAAATCTAATACGGTAAAATACGGAAAACGTTGAAATAATATCAAACACAGTAAAATACGGCGAAATAAAATCAAATACGGTAAAATACGGCGAAATAAAATCAAATACAGTAAAAAACGTTGAAATAAAATCAAACACGGTAAAAAACTTTAAAATAAAATCAATCGCGGTAAAATACTGTGAAATAAAATCAAACACGGTAAAATATGGTGAAATAAAATCAAGCACGGTAAAAAACGTTAAAATAAAATCAAATACGGTAAATTATGGCAAAATAAAATCAAATACGGTAAAAAAACGTTGAAATAAAATCAATCGCGGTAAAATACGGTGAAATAAAATCAAACACGGTAAAATACGGTAAAATAAAATCAAACACGGTAAAATACGGTTAAATAAAATCAAACACGGTAAAAAACGTTGAAATAAAATCAAATACGGTAAATTATGTCAAAATAAAATCAAACACGGTAAAATACGGTTAAATAAAATCTAATACAGTAAAATACGGCGAAATAAAATCAAATACAGTAAAAAACGTTGAAATAAAATCAAACACGGTAAAAAACTTTAAAATAAAATCAATCGCGGTAAAATACGGTAAAATAAAATCAAACACGGTAAAATACGGTGAAATAAAATCAAGCACGGTAAAAAACGTTAAAATAAAATCAAATACGGTAAATTATGGTAAAATAAAATCTAATACGGTAAAAAAACGTTGAAATAAAATCAATCGCGGTAAAATACGGTGAAATAAAATTAAACACGGTAAAATACGGTAAAATAAAATCAAACACGGTAAAATACGGCGAAACAAAATCAAATACGGTAAGAAAACGTTGAAATAATATCAAACACGATAAAATACGGCGAAATAAAATCAAATACGGTAAAATACGGCGAAATAAAATCAAGCACGGTAAAAAACGTTGAAATAAAATCTAATACGGTAAAATACGGCGAAATAAGCGAAAAAGCTCGTACCATAGTCCATTATAATCACTATATGTTATAATTTTATTACTTAAATTATTTTTTGCATACAATGTTTATGCACAGGGCAAAAGTCAGCAATTAGCATATGTGTGCAAATTTAAATTATAAGTCGGCTAATAAATTTGATTCAATGTAAGTTTAAATAATAGCAGAAATCACCATTAACAAATCTTACAATATTCATTTTGTTTAATTAATAAATAATTTATCATTAAATTGATAATCAATTTAATATATCAATGCTAATGAGCATTATATAATTTTTTACATAAATAATGCTGCTGCATCTTGAAAATCTTAATCTTAATCTCATAAACAAGAGGTTTATTAGTATATAAAATATACAATTTTAAATATGATGCTAATAAATAGTTTATATAAGGCAAATTATCATAATATTTAATGAATACTTTTTAGTAATAAATTCCTTGTAGAATTAAATGAGATTTAAATGAGTAGCATTATTTACATAAAGATGCTTATTAGCATCAGTATATTGAATTAATTATTAATGTTAATGATGAAATATTAATAATCTAAAATAAATGTTGTTAGACATAAGATCCGCTGATAATCGTTTTTATCGTTATACATAACGATGGTAACGGTTATCAACTCGTGCCTAATAACATTTATTTCAGATTATTAATATATATATATATTGTCACGTCTTTTTCACTCCCGGAGCGGTCCGGGCCGTGTGACGGATCAAAAGGGGAAGGAGAGAAGGATGATAAGCCTCTCCGGTATATAGTTCTCTCGCACCCCCAACACTCCACTAACCGAATTTTATTGTTGGGCGCCAGGCGCGTGAATTCGCGTCCGCGAAATCGCGAGAAACTAAAGAGAGAGACACAAGGCGAAATAAGTCGGTGTGCGAGGAATCGGCTAGCTCGCCCTAATAGCAGGGCGCGCGGGGTTGATTAAGGGCAGCGCGATGTTCAGCGGGATGACACGCAAATCATTAACTTAGTCAGCTAACAAATGAAAAGGAATATTTATTGTAGAATAACTTTCGGAAAACAATGCGGCCATTTCGGCTTCCATTAACATCGCGCTGCCCTTAATCAACCCCGCCACCCTCAGAAAAGATTTCTAGATATAATGCTATTACTCTTAAATTTATCATAAAATAGGATCGAAATAAGACCAATCATATTTAGTATTGAAACAACAATATTTTAATCTTAAATAGAAAATTTCTTAAGTTTAGAATAAAATATTCTTGATACTATCCCTCTAACTTTCTCAGAAAAATGCAGATAGAACTCTGTGACAATCCTATAATATTCTTGATTCAATAATAGACAAATCTGAAAAAAAATCTTATTCTATTCTTGCAAAAAGAGAATTCGTAGATTGTTAGGAATTCATTATATTATTTTTTCAAGATCCTTTTTGTAATAAAATAAAATAAAGGTATTTATGAACAAAAACAACTATTATTTTGTAACGTTTTATTATTACGTTTTTATACAAAACGTATGATTTTTGATTATTTTTATAATTTATGATTTTACATTTATGATCATACAAAACGTATTTGATAGAAAGCCGTTTTATTCTCCATTGATTTATCTTTCATAGAGAAATCAATGGAGAATAAAACGGAACGGAACCAATCGTTGATCATTAGCAATAATTCTGATATTGGTTGCTGTATGGATAGCCAAATCTTAAAATTTTAAGTAATGCCATTGATCAGTGTAATCAATTTTATAAGCATGGAAATGAGTATTAAAATGTACTGTGGTAAGTTTCTTAAGTAAAAAATATACAATATTATCTCTGGATACAGATATTGTATAAATATAACCAAATTGAGGATTTTTACTTCTTTCCCAATCTACAACAACCAACATGCCATTCTCATAATGAGAGTCATTAATTTTAATCCATTTAACAATATTCCATTTTGCAAAACATATATCTTCAGGTAATATATAACGAAAACTAGAAAATTCTTTTACCTCAGTTCTATATGGACAGTCTGAACGGATGAAAATGATATTTTCAAGGATAAACCTCTCCCAGCCAGTAACCGACATCAAAATTTAAGTTGGTGCCTTTTATAGCTATAATAGAATAAGATCAATTGATTCTGTTGGCAGACGAATAGGCTATTTGTTTTCCTTCTCTATGTTTAGCTTCCATTCTAATACATGATAATGGCTCAAGAGGACCTATTTCAGGAATAACATCTGGTAATGGATATTTAAATGCATCTCAGGCGTTTCGCGGCGCGCGGCCGTCGCGCGGATCGCGCCTAATATTATGGCTCTAACATCGCGCGTTATCAAACAATATTGAGATTAAATCAATAATTCCTATTCTCTTCTCTTGAATAAAATAAGATTGACTTAATATCTTGAGACAAGAATAACATATATAAATTTAAGCTTATATATTCTTGCGTTTAGACTAATCTTCACGCGACGTTATAACTTATAACGTCGCGTGAAGATTAGTCTAAACGCAAGAATATATAAGCTTAAATTTATATATGTTATCTTTGTCTTAAGATATTAAGTCAATCTTATTTTATTCGAGAGAAGAGAATAGGAATTATTGATTTAATCTCAATAATGTTTTATTTTTATACTACTTCAGGTTGTGATGAGATTAAACATGTCAAGAATTTTTTGTCTCGTTATTAGAAATCTTTTCTGAGAGCGCGCCCTGCTATTAGGGCGAGCTAGCCGATTCCTCGCACACCGACTTATTTCGCCTTGCGTCTCTCTCTTTAGTTTCTCGCGATTTCGCGGACGCGAATTCACGCGTCTGGCGCCCAACAATAAAATTCGGTTAGTGGAGTGTTGGGGGTGCGAGAGAACTATATACCGGAGAGGCTTATCATCCTTCTCTCCTTCCCCTTTTGATCCATCACACGGCCCGGACCGCTCCGGGAGTGAAAAAGACGTGACAATATATATATATTAATAATCTGAAATAAATGTTATTAGGCATGAGTTGATAACCGTTACCATCGTTATGTATAACGATAAAAACGATTATCAGCGGATCTTATGTCTAACAACATTTATTTTAGATTCTTAATATTTCATCATTAACATTAATAATTAATTCAATATACTGATGCTAATAAGCATCTTTATGTAAATAATGCTACTCATTTAAATCTCATTTAAATCTACAAGGAATTTATTACTGAAAAGTATTCATTAAATATTATGATAATTTGCCTTATATAAACTATTTATTAGCATCATATTTAAAATTGTATATTTTATATACTAATAAACCTCTTGTTTATGAGATTAAGATTAAGATTTTCAAGATGCAGCAGCATGTATGTAAAGAATTATATAATGCTCATTAGCATTGATATATTAAATTGATTATCAATTTAATGATAAATTATTAATTAATTAAACAAAATGAATATTGTAAGATTTGTTAATGGTGATTTCTGCTATTATTTAAACTTACATTGAATCAAATTTATTAGCCGACTTATAATTTAAATTTGCACACATATGCTAATTGCTGACTTTTGCCCTGTGCATAAACATTGTGTGCAAAAAATAATTTAAGTAATAAAATTATAACATATAATGATTATAATGGACTATGGTACGAGCTTTTTTGCTTGTTTCGCCGTATTTTACCGTATTAGATTTTATTTCAAGTTTTTTACCGTGCTTGATTTTATTTCGCCGTATTTTACCGTATTTGATTTTATTTTGCCGTATTTTATCGTGTTTGATATTATTTCAACGTTTTCTTACCGTATTTGATTTTGTTTCGCCGTATTTTACCATGTTTAATTTTATTGTTACCGTATTTTACCGTGTTTGATTTTATTTCACCGTATTTTACCGCGATTGATTTTATTTCAACGTTTTTTTACCGTATTTGATTTTATTTTGCCATAATTTACCGTATTTGATTTTATTTTAACGTTTTTTACCGTGCTTGATTTTATTTCACCGTATTTTACCGTGTTTGATTTTATTTCACCGTATTTTACCGCGATTGATTTTATTTTAAAGTTTTTTACCGTGTTTGATTTTATTTCAACGTTTTTTACTGTATTTGATTTTATTTCGCCGTATTTTACCGTATTAGATTTTATTTAACCGTATTTTACCGTGTTTGATTTTATTTTGCCATAATTTACCGTATTTGATTTATTCAACGTTTTTTTACCGTGTTTGATTTTATTTAACCGTATTTTACCGTGTTTGATTTATTTTACCGTGTTTTACCGTGTTTGATTTTATTTCACCGTATTTTATACCGCGATTGATTTTATTTCAACGTTTTTTACCGTGTTTGATTTATTTAACCGTATTTTACCGTGTTTGATTTTATTTCACCGTATTTTACCGTGTTTAATTTTATTCCACCGTATTTTACCGCGATTGATTTTATTTTAAAGTTTTTTACCGTGTTTGATTTTATTTCGCCGTATTTTACCGTATTTGATTTTATTTTGCCATAATTTACCGTGTTTGATTTTATTTCACACCGTATTTTACCGCGATTGATTTTATTTCAACGTTTTTTTTACCGTATTTGATTTTATTTTGCCATAATTTACCGTATTTGATTTTATTTTAACGTTTTTTTACCGTGCTTGATTTTATTTCACCGTATTTACCGTGTTTGATTTTATTTCACCGTATTTTACCGCGATTGATTTTATTTTAAAGTTTTTTACCGTGTTTGATTTTATTTCAACGTTTTTTACTGTATTTGTTTTTATTTCGCCGTATTTTACCGTATTTGATTTTATTTCGCCGTATTTTACCGTGTTTGATATTATTTCAACGTTTTCCTTATTTTACCGTATTAGATTTTATTTTACCGTATTTTACCGTGTCATAACCTGTATTGTCATCTCGACTTCTGTTTTAACGTTACTGCTGCGGAAATCCGTCACAATTTTATTGCAACTTCGGGCGCTACAAAGTCCATTTTAATTGTAACAAAGATATGCGAGTGATTATAGGTGATGCACCGAAGTCAACGCAATTGTGAACGATCATGCGCGCCTGCTCGAATGGGCAACCCGCCGTACCGCTCTGTATCGTCATGATACACCCTGTACATACGTACATACGTACATACGTACATACGTACATACGTACATACGTACATACGTACATACGTACATACGTACATACGTACATACGTACATACGTACATACGTACATACGTACATACGTACATACGTACATACGTACATACGTACATACGTACATACGTACATACGTACATACGTACATACGTACATACGTACATACGTACATACGTACATACGTACATACGTACATACGTACATACGTACATACGTACATACGTACATACGTACATACGTACATACGTACATACGTACATACATACATATACTACTACCACATACCCCAGATAGTAATGCCTGATGATCAAATTTCATCACGTCATGATCTTCTGATATTGATCGAAATGTGATGTATGTCTTGTGATCATATTGTGATGATACACATTATGAGTACAAGTTAACATGTATATGAGGAAATATATGAGCTCAGATATTGACGTTACTTAGCCAACTCATGATAATCACATGCTGATCCTGGTGGAAATAATTTTACAACAAATAACCGCGAGCGCTAGTACCGCACGCTGCCGCGACGCGGCTATATCACGCGTCACTTTCTCGTAATCAAAAATCATCACGCGCTAGTATAAGAGGCGAGTGAGAAGCCTAATTACAATGTTCTTTATTGCAGATCAACTGAAGTGATACCTCTGGTATCACATAATGCAGAGGTCTGCGAAGCAAGCGCCACGAGTTTGTCCCGGGAGTGAGAATGGGTATCGCGAAGTGCTCTTATGACCCTGGCGTGTCTACGTTTCTCCCAGGGGGAATTGGCACATCGGATCGACATTGAATCGACGTCTTTTAGACGTGTCTAAATGAGATCTAATTGAACGTCTACAAAGACGTTCAAATCTTTGAATTTCGACGCTATCTAGATCTTAATATCGACGTCTATAAAACATCTATTAGACATCTAGTTGATACAATGAAAGCATTCGTACTATAACCGCTCAGTATGCATTTTACTTTGATTGGAGTGCACTAATAGATATACGTACAATAGATGTAAAAGAATATTGTTTTTATTTTTTGTACC
>JASTWK010001078.1:0-52610 GCA_030770225.1 Temnothorax unifasciatus
ATCGCTTGTAGAATATAAATGTGTAAAGAAACTTACTGTGTGTGTATATACATGCATATATATATATATATGTATATACATACATTTTCCTCCTGACGGAAGAGACCACCACTTTTTCGCAGTTTCCGTTGAGAAACAATATGTACGTTATACATTTAATGGCAAATAAATTCAATGACAAAAAGAAGAATAGTATAAATTATAATTTTTTTAGTGCTTAATAATATCATTGTACTGAAATTAATTCTTTAAATAGAGATTGTTAAATAGATTCTTTTTAAATAAAAAAACGCACATTTTGGTCAAGAGTCGATTTTTATATTTTAATTCAAATTTTAATTATATGTATTAACATGTAAAACAATGTATATAATAATTTTTTATTAAATGATTTTTTACATTTATTAATATGTAGGAAAATACATCGCTAATTAATATCGCGCGCCGATATAATGTCACGCGTTGTCTGGTCGCCTCGTCAACTCGGCATTCACGAGATCCGAAATCGCATAACCAATAGCCATAGCTCGAGAGAGAAGAAGAAGACAGCAGATCTGTCTCTATCCTCTTCTACCGCTGACGCTCGAAGCTGGCCGAAGCCAGCCGAAGCGCTCGGCCGAGTTGCTGAAACGTAAAGTTGGCATCTCTGCCCATCCCCACCACATGCGACCGAATGCTACCAGGCTCAGAATCTGGCATCTCTGCTAGCAATAAGCAAGTGTTCCAATATCCAAGGGATGTTGAGTAATTACATGAAATCTGGACTTACAAACATTTCGAGGATTGTCAAGATCTTGGCTGAACCGGAACCTTGCTGATTCCGGAGACATCTCTTCTTTCAGAATTCAAAACACCAATTTGACTGCACAAATACGTATCCTAAAAAAGGATGAGAAAATCCACAGGCGAGAACTTACACTAAGGGAAGACGAAAATAAGAGGAAGGAATTAGAAGCTGAAGAAGGAATTAGAAGCTCTCCGCGACGAATCAAGAAGAAAGGACCTATGGGACTCAAATATGGAAATTGATCAGCAGGTCTCTAAACCAGTTGAAAGACGGGAAAATATAAATATTCGGACTAAACATCTGGAAGACTATCCCCCTCTTCCCCAGAGGGTTCCAAAACCCAAGGTACTTTCAAACCAACGTTTGATTGGAAAAGTAACCAAACTTTCTGGCGAATCTGGTAATGATTCAAAATCGGAGATGGATAGCGTGGAAGAGACTACTGTTTCCGCTACAAAAACCCTTCGTAGAAAAAGCTCTCCACGGAAGAGTGGGAAAATGGATTTGAGACCTGGATTCAGATTTTCTTCAACACGAATTAAAAATGTGGAAGAGGATGCTGGCCCTGTTCGAGAATTCAAGAAAATGAATGAGCAGATAGCATTGCTATCTGCTCAGGAGGAACTTCGAGCGATGCTCGCATCACATGAACCACCGGACGGAACGACTTCAAATAAAAATAGGAAAGTTGGGAAAACCTCTTCCAGAAGTGAAATCTTTGAGATTTCAGGTACTTCGGATGGAGAGACTCTGGCCCTATCTACATCGGTACAAACATCTGCGAGGAAGGAACAGAGTCGAAAAAACGCAACTGCAAAGTCGGAAATAAAGACTGACGATACGAGGAGTGGCCCTCGTGAGGGAACTCGCCCACGCAGACCCCCTAAAACAGCTGCAGTTACGATAACGAGTTTGAATTCCGAAGTGAGCTATGCTGACATTCTCAAGAAGGCCAGAGAAAACATTGCTCTTGATCAATTAGGCATAGAAAACTCTAAGATTCGAAAAGGCGTTAACGGCGGCATTATAATTGAGATCCCCGGGGCTGACGGGTCTTCTAAAGCGGACAACTTAGCCAAAAAGCTTAAAGAAGTGCTAGGTGAAAACACAGCGAGAATAGCACGACCTACTACAATGGGGGAAATTAGGATGTGGAATCTCGACGATTCTATATCCCCAATTGACATTACTAACGAGATTTCCATTGTTGGAGATTGCAACGAGAATCAAATTAAGTTGGGAAATCTACGCAAAATTAATAACAGTCTTCTTTCTGTGTGGATTAAATGCCCTCTCGCGGCGGCAATCAAGATCACAAACTCAAATAAATTTGGGATAGGATGGACGATAGCACGAGTAGAGCTCCTGGAGGCAAGGCCTACCCAGTGCTACAAATGTTGGCGATTTGGACATACTCGGAATAATTGCTCGTTCGCTGAAAACAAATCTGGGAACTGTTTCAGATGCGACGCCCAGGATCACCGAATAGACAAATGCAAATCGAGTCCTCACTGTGTTATTTGCGCAGGAAACGGAAAGGAGAGTGGGCATCGTTTGGGCTCCACTCGATCTTGTTTTGTAAGGGATCCACCCAATCGAAATGCAGCAAGAAATGGCTAATTTCCTGCAAACCAATCTAAATAAAAGCAGGGAAGCTCAAGACCTCCTTGTGCATCAATCTGCTGAATTGGGAGTCGCGGTGTGCGTAGTATCTGAACCTGCACGCATGCCCGACTCCCAACTCTGGTTCGCTAGCCGAGATAAAAAGGCTGCTATATTTGTAAATAGGAATATTGTAAATCTCCCTGTTAAATTACATTATCAGGGTCATAGCTCTGTTTCAATTAGGTTTAAGAAATTGTATATAGTTTCTATATATATATCACCTAACTCTAATGTGGTCCAATTTCAAAGTTTCTTGGATGAATTGACCACAATATGCTCGAGTGTGCCTGGAAACAGTAAACTGTTAGTCTGCGGTGATTTTAACGCCCACAGTCATGTATGGGGCTGTCATTCTGCCGATTTCAAGGGTGATCTTTTGGAAGAGTGGACCGCACAAACGGATTTACGCTTGATAAATGTCGGAAATAGACCCACTTTTGTCGGTCATCAGGGCAGCTCAATAATTGACCTGACTTGGGCATCTCCGAATCTCGCGAATAAAATAAGGAATTGGTCAGTTAGAGAGGATGTTGAATCTCTATCTGATCATATGTACATATATTTTACAATACTAGACAACATAAATCGCACTCCAATTCCGCCACCACCACCGAGGTGGAATTTCAAGAAGATGGACACTGATTTATATATGGCCGCGATTGATTGGACATGCGCGGTCACACCTAAAGATGAGAACTTTATTATTGAGGCTATACCAGACAAATGGATTCACCTATGCGTATCTAACGCATGCAAGGTGGCGGTTCCCCGTCTACGCGCTCATGGAACTCGGCCGACTTATTGGTGGAATGAAAACATCAAATTATTGCGGACTGCGGCTATCAGGGCCAGACGAATTTGGTTCCGAGGGCGAACCAGGGACAACCCTGTAATCTCGGCTGAGAAGAGAGCGGCATATGTTCTTGCTAACCGCAAATTAAAACTGGAAATCCGAAAATCAAAGTCGAGAGCCTGGCAAGAGCTTATCTCGACGCTGGATGAAGACCCATGGGGATTACCATATAGAATTGTTATGGGAAAACTTCGTAAGCCAACACCTAGCCTAACAACAACGCTTAAACCAGATGTATTAAATGATCTTCTTGACAAACTGTTTCCTCCGGGAAAAGCTTTGGTCCCCGTAGACCTTGGGGACTGCGAAGGGGGGCGAACCCCGGTTACGGTGAACGAGGTCCTGCGGGCCATTGCTGCGAAGAAAATACTGGAACAACTCCTGGCCCGGACGGCTTCAAGGCGAATACGATCAAGAAGTTTCCTGGGTCAATGATAGGTAGACTAGTACAGATCTTTAATATCTATCTTAGATGCGGAATATTCCCAATAAGTTGGAAAACAGCAGATTTAGTCTTAACCCTCAGTTACCTTACGTTTTTACACCCCAATTACCTCACCTGGGTCTGAGAGACCCCTGCCGTCTTTTCCAGCTTGTATCTTTAAGACAAATGCATCAATTTGAAGTTTTTATTTTTAATCGATACGTTTTTTAAAGCTCTACAAGACTGTGCAGGTTAGATTATTTCAAGTTAAAAAATGTAAATGTTATTTAAAAAAAAGAAAGACTTGTTTTTCTGAAAAAGCGAAAAAATTTGCTTTTTTTAAATTGACGTAGTACTGACTAAAAGAAAAGTACAAGGGCTTTATTATACATGATTCGAAAGGTCAAGAGTTGTACTTTAAGAAGAAATTAGCGTCATAACGATTGGTTCCAAAAAGTATATTTTTTTTGCAAAGTGAAGTTTCATGATTTTTGAAGAAAATCGATCAAATATTATTGTCTCTAAAAAACGGATGTTTTTTTTTAATCGTAAAACTTGCGACCTTGGGAATGAAATATAAGCATGTAGAAGAATAACAAAATATTTTTCAAAAAGTTTCATATGGCTAATACAAAATGGCGGCTATGGAGAAGTAAAAATTCATGTTTTTTTTTTGTATAAAATCGATAAAAATGTTAAATAAATGCAATAAAAATGCATGAAAAAATACTTTATTTATTTAAAAGACACTTGAAACAAAAATTATATTATTGTGACGCGCAAGTGCTACATATTTTTGCGGTATGTTCGTTACACATAGGATTGTTGCATCTTAAACATTTAAACCACGTTTTTCTGTCAAGCGCTATAGGACAATACGAACATCTTTTTTGCGTACTCATTTTATTATCCGCAATTAAATCACGAGGATCTTGATCCTCGGGAATCTGATCGTGTGTAAGAAATTCCTCGATTTGTAGCCGCGTGACAGTATGAAGACCCTGCTCAGTCAAACGCCTCTGTAACTGAGGCTTTATAAGCATTAGAGACAAATCAAGAATGTAATTTTGACGCTTTTTCTTAGAGTTGTCTTGGCGAAAAGTGTATAATATGAAACTATTTACATTTGCGTAATCAAGTATACCATAAAAATAACGCATCGGCCATTGGAACGTTTTTCGCGCTGTAGTAAAATCGTGACATTTTTTATCAAAACTATCTGCCACCCTTAGTTTTGTTGTAAAACAGCACGATCTCCGGCTTATTAGTCGCTTCACCGCTTTGACCGAGTGCGAGAACTTGTCTCCATTTCTGTATAATGATGACGATGACGATGACGATGACGATGACGATGACGATGACGATGACGATGACGATGACGATGACGATGACGATGACGATGACGATGACGATGACGATGACGATGACGATGACGATGACGATGACGATGACGATGACGATGACGATGACGATGACGATGACGATGACGATGACGATGACGATGACGATGACGATGACGATGACGATGACGATGACGATGACGATGACGATGACGATGACGATGACGATGACGATGACGATGACGATGACGATGACGATGACGATGACGATGACGATGACGATGACGATGACGATGACGATGACGATGACGATGACGATGACGATGACGATGACGATGACGATGACGATGACGATGACGATGACGATGACGATGACGATGACGATGACGATGACGATGACGATGACGATGACGATGACGATGACGATGACGATGACGATGACGATGACGATGACGATGACGATGACGATGACGATGACGATGACGATGACGATGACGATGACGATGACGATGACGATGACGATGACGATGACGATGACGATGACGATGACGATGACGATGACGATGACGATGACGATGACGATGACGATGACGATGACGATGACGATGACGATGACGATGACGATGACGATGACGATGACGATGACGATGACGATGACGATGACGATGACGATGACGATGACGATGACGATGACGATGACGATGACGATGACGATGACGATGACGATGACGATGACGATGACGATGACGATGACGATGACGATGACGATGACGATGACGATGACGATGACGATGACGATGACGATGACGATGACGATGACGATGACGATGACGATGACGATGACGATGACGATGACGATGACGATGACGATGACGATGACGATGACGATGACGATGACGATGACGATGACGATGACGATGACGATGACGATGACGATGACGATGACGATGACGATGACGATGACGATGACGATGACGATGACGATGACGATGACGATGACGATGACGATGACGATGACGATGACGATGACGATGACGATGACGATGACGATGACGATGACGATGACGATGACGATGACGATGACGATGACGATGACGATGACGATGACGATGACGATGACGATGACGATGACGATGACGATGACGATGACGATGACGATGACGATGACGATGACGATGACGATGACGATGACGATGACGATGACGATGACGATGACGATGACGATGACGATGACGATGACGATGACGATGACGATGACGATGACGATGACGATGACGATGACGATGACGATGACGATGACGATGACGATGACGATGACGATGACGATGACGATGACGATGACGATGACGATGACGATGACGATGACGATGACGATGACGATGACGATGACGATGACGATGACGATGACGATGACGATGACGATGACGATGACGATGACGATGACGATGACGATGACGATGACGATGACGATGACGATGACGATGACGATGACGATGACGATGACGATGACGATGACGATGACGATGACGATGACGATGACGATGACGATGACGATGACGATGACGATGACGATGACGATGACGATGACGATGACGATGACGATGACGATGACGATGACGATGACGATGACGATGACGATGACGATGACGATGACGATGACGATGACGATGACGATGACGATGACGATGACGATGACGATGACGATGACGATGACGATGACGATGACGATGACGATGACGATGACGATGACGATGACGATGACGATGACGATGACGATGACGATGACGATGACGATGACGATGACGATGACGATGACGATGACGATGACGATGACGATGACGATGATAATAATCTTTATAATGAAACAATGTCGGTTAAAAAAGTTTTGTAAATATTTACTAGAGTTTTCCTGAGAATGTCGCAGCTGCCGAAATCAATATCTTGACGCTAAGCCCGTTAAGCTATTAGGTATTATTTGATTCTGTAAACCAATAAAATCCAATATTTTACTTTTTATATAACACAGAATATTTTTTCTATTATTATATTGCTTAAATACATTGTTTTTTATAAGATTTACTTATACTTGCAGTATTGACAGTAATCGGTTTTGTCACGATATTACCTCACGTGGGTCTGAGTGACCCCAGCGTCCCACTTCTGACTGTCTGCCGCAGCTGCTTCGACCAGACTGACTTTCACAAGTGGCCAGGGCACGTTGTCACAAGCGACCTGTCGTTATTTATTGTTATGTAACAACTGTAGAGTAACAATCACACAAAATTCGATACTGTCCAATTGAAGCTGAGGGTTTACTCGAAATTTTGGCATATCAAAGTACTCTCAAATATTGAATGTAAAAAATACAAAAAATATTGAACAAAATGTGTGACAACGTGCCCACGGTTTACCCTACACAGAATTTTAATTTTAATGTAAAATTTATCAATCCATGCTAATTAATAGATATTTAAGGGGTTAGTACACTGTGACGGGCGTTTTTTCAGGGTCATTTTCAGGAATTAATTTCTAACAAAATATTTATGATACACCATTAATTTTTTTTTATTATTTTGTGTACACATTGAAGAACGTGTCCAATTTTTTTTGTGTAAAAAAATAAAGAACTCTTTGAGTTAAATTACTTCGCGCATCCCTATAATTTTCAGGCATGGTCGGATGGTGTACACGATTTTGTGAAAACCAGTTGTCTGAAACAAAAATAAAAAATATTCTCATTATCTATATTGTATTGGCTTTCGGCTGACGGAGCATTTTTTTTGTTTTCATTTTTGGCGACGAGAAAAAAATTCCTGAATTTTGACTGCAATTTTTGGGCTTAAATTACATGTTATTATTATTAATAATTATTGAACAAAACATAATATTGAAAAAATCGTCCGTCAGCCGAAAGACACTAGTCCTTAGAATAAGTGTACCAAATTTCAAGTCGATTCGTTAATTATATCTCGAGATATCGTGTACACCGTTTTGAAAAACATAGTTTTGAGAAAAACGCGTTTAGTTTTGGTACTTTGGTACTAGTTTTTTCAGTGAGAAAATGTATTTAAGCCTTAATCTGCCATTCCTGCCTCATAAAGGGGACCTTCCTCTTCATAAAAATCTTCTTCAAGAGCCGATCTCATCGCTCTTCTTTCGACTCTTCCCTCTTTTGAGGCCTCGTATGATCGCGCGGCGCTTCAGTAATAGCTCGAAATTTCAATGAAAACGACTTCGGGCGGGTATAAGACCTTTTGTCACTTATTTTAGAGGGTTCAAAGGATTTTTTAAGCCAATAAAAAAAAATTCGATTTTTTGAAAATTTTACAGTGTACTAACCCCTTAATCATTGTTTTCAATGAAAAACTTACATCTTCTTATTTTGAATTGCTTGAAAAATTGTACTTTGTGTTCAAGTAATTTTGAAATTTAAATATTTATAATAAATTAAAATTTTTGTACAAAAATGAAAAACGTCAGGTAAGAAATAAAATACTTTTATATTTTTGTAAATTACAAGAAAATACAACGCAAAAATAATATTAATAAAAATATTGTTTAATTTTTAAAAGTGAATTATATGATATGAAATATATAGTATACAGTCGTTTTACACACGTCAATGTTGCACGAACCAGAATGATATTTATCGTAAAAGCAAGGAAAACAGTAAGTATCATGGCATCTAGCACATTGTATGAACGCAGATATTTTACAAGAGTAAGGTTTTTTTAAAATTTCTGTTGGAAAACATTTCATTGGCGTTCATAAAAATGTCTCTGTCATCACAAAGACTTGAAGCGAACCACGCGTATCGAATCATGAGGGTTGCATTAAAATTAAATCTATTGTATAATGTATAAAATGTATAAAATGTATAAAAAAAATAGATTTAATTTTAATGCAATTCTCATGATTCGATACGCGTGATTCGCTTCAAGCCTTTGTGATGACAGAGGCATTTTTATGAACGCCAATGAAGTGTGTTTTCCAACAGAAATATTAAAAAAACCTTGCTCCTGTAAAATATCTGCGTTCATACGATGTGCTAGATGCCATGAAACTTACTGTTTCCCTTGCTTTTACGATAAATGTCATCCTGGTTCGTGCAATATTGACGTGTAAAACGACTGTATACCGTATATCATTTTTGCGCTGTATTTTTTCGTAATTTTTAAAAATATAAAAGTATTTTATTTCCTACCTGACGTTTTTCATTTTTGTACCAAAATTTCAATTTATTATAAATATTCGAATTTCAAAATAACTTTAACCCAGTACGATTTTTCAAGCAATTCAAAATAAGATGTAAGTTTTTCATTGAAAACGATGATTAAATATCTGTTAATTAGCATGGATTGATATATTTTACATTAAAATTAAAATTCTGTGTACATAGCATCGATTTTTCAAAGTCGATTATCTCGAGTTTTTCTGAAAAACGCGCTTTAATGCTTTGGGAAATTGATGTCTGGGTGACGACCCTCAAGTACAGTAAGTACAAAAAAAATCCGTTAGCCTGAAAGTCTCCTTGTGAGATGATTTGATTGGCTGACGTGGTTTGGCGTAAATTATGCGTATGCTGGCGTACGCCGCATGGGAAGGCAGCCTCAGTTTGAAAGCGTCGGTGACGCTAACATTGCGTTGGCGTCGGTGCTGGACGTCAGTGACGCGGAACATGCGTTGGCGTCAGTTGAGAGCGTCGGTGACATTATGTATTAAAGTGCAATTTTATGGACGCTAGAAACCAGCGGCAAATGGGGGTCACGTGACTTTTGGCGTCAAGAAAATGTAGTGGGAGAAAAAGTTCAGACCGTCTCAGCTTTTTCAGCGTGCCGCGAAATTCAATAATTAAGGGTCAAAGCATATAACATCAATAACATGGCGTAGCAATATACGACGGTCATAGTCCCCGACTTGACAGAACAGGATACGCCAAAGCTTGTGCGTTACTTACGTCCATGATCGACTACGACTGTCATATGTGCTTTGGTCCTAATGATGAATGACAATCGCAAATCGCAAGCGGCGGTTTCACGACGCGCACGTTTTGCCGCTTATACTTCTCCTTCCATTAGACGAGCGGCAAATTTAGTCACGTGATTATATTTGCCGCTAGTTTCTAGCGTCAATGAAATCGCAGCTTTAGTTGTCGTCGTTTGCGGGCGTCAGTAACGCCGAGAACGCGAAGGCATGATTTCGAGATTTCAAGGACGCTATCTTGTGTGGCGTCGATTTTAATCGCTCGTCGGTAGGACGCTTCGCCGAGTTGGTATCTATTTTAGTTTGCGCGTCGGTTTAGAGACGTGACGCCGCATAGTGGGGCAAAATGCAAATCTAGGAGTGCAAAATTATATCTAAGCAAAATTATTTTGTTTTGATTAAATGTGTACAAGCATAGTAAAATAATGTAGTAGGATATTAATTAGCCTAATTTCGATCATCAGAATATTTTACTTTTACCTATACATTGATCTGGATTGTATCTCTATATAGGTATGTAAAAATAAATTATTTTTTTCCTTTTTCTTAAAGTTTTATTGCACAAAGTTTATTTTATAAAAAATTACAAATTTGGAGTAACAAAAAAATCAATTTAATTGAAAAATCAAAGGATTAATAAAAGGATAATTTAACCTAAAAATCCATTTTAGAATCGCTTTGTCATACCTAAAATTAGTGATTTCAGAAACTGTACATCTTATACAGTAAATTATGCTAACAAAATTATGTCGAATACGAGCGGATATTGTATTCTTTATATTTGCTAAAATCGAAAAATACATTTTTCAATTTTCAAACAACCAAACAATTGTTGATTGTTGCTCTCATATATCTGCAGTGATTTACTCTCTAAATTTTTTCGAGTGAAAACTTGACTCTTGGTTTGAGTGAATGCACTATCAACTCTTCACAGAGTGACTTTACACTTATTTTCACTTGATTTGAGTGAAATCTGTGACTCGAACTATAGAGTAAAAATAATCTTAATTATTCTCTTGAAGTGTCGGAGTGAACTGTGGTACGCTGGTTCCGAGCAACTCGAGTCGAGTGAAAATTTACTTGAACCGAATGGCTCAGTTGCGTAGCTCGCGCAAGAGACTTAACGTGTTACTCCACGTGAGTTATGTTCCAGAAAAATAACAGAACGATATTTATAAGAGTACATAAACAGAAATATTGTTCATAAAATTGAAATTTACTTTATAATATTCGTGGGCGAGTTGTATTCCTACATTCAGTATTTAGTACATGTGCAGACGTCAGTTTGACTATGTAGGTTATGTTGATGGCGTTGATAGTTGCTTTGTTGGAGGGAGAAGTGCTGGGCGCTTACGTGTTTGTCTGCCTATATTTCGGATTGTGGATAACAGTGCCTGGATTTTATTTGCTATATTGGATTGAATTGTGCTAAAAAGTGAACATGTTTCCTGAGGTAAGTATAACCTCACTACATTTGTACCTGTTATTTCAGAGCGTTGATTAGGTTAATTTGCTAAATGATAATAAAAAACGTTAGTATTATTAAAAACATAATGAGCTATATACTACGTTTACGCGAGCGTTACTTCTGTAGTAACTTACGATAATTCACTCGTTTACCCGGAGTAAATTATCGTAAGTTACTACAAAATCCCGTTTACGCAAAGGAAAATCCCGTTTACTCGAAGGAATTATCGTAAGTTACTACAGAAGTAACGCTCGCGTAAACGTAGTAATAGTTTATAATATAAACAGCACGTATAAATAATATGGTTTAGATCAAATTATAAATTTATTTGACTATTTTGAGATCCTATGCAAATAAAAATTATATTTTATAAAAAAGTTTGTTTTTCTCCCGACTGCTGCCAACCTTCGGTTGGCGAAGTCGAGGGAGTATGCGTTTCACGGAGGCCGAATCTTAGTTACCTTAGTTCTCGATAACTACAACATATCTTGATATGTGCTTCCGTATATAAGTTTCTTATTGATCAAGCAAGGTTTATAGCGTATAATTATCATTAATTGTTGTGTTAATAAAAAAGTGAAAAAACGGTATATTACATTTATATGTTCTCTTATTGGCTATCGACTGAGTTACAGAGGAAATTGATTAACCAATGACATGCATCCGCATGGGGAATTTTAGTGATTTCCAGTTACCTCTATTGAGCTCCGGCAGAACGTACAGTTTTTCTGTTCATCGCTGCATGCTCATTGGATATCGCGTATCGTGCACGATGTTGTCGCGCGCGCTGGTCTGCTCTATTGCTCACATGTCATATTTGGCCGGTAGTTAGAGGTTAAGTTTGTTTATACAGGTTTAATCTTTACAAAATTAAATAAAATGTAATAAATAGTATGATAAACAGTAATACACTGCCTAATACAAGTTTGTTTATCGAATCATTTTCTTGGAAATACCATGTGGTATCAAATATCTTATATGTGTGTATACATACAGGGTGTCAAGTAATAAGCAGATCACTGCTCGTGATGGGCAGCTAGAGCGGGTAAAACTGAATCGAAAAGTCTTTTACTGTTGTAAGTATTTCAATAATTAATCAAAAAATAATTAATAAAGATACGCGAATCAAGATGCGTTCGTGCGATTTGACGAGAAGGAGTAGCTCAATGTTTACGTTGCTAGGCCGCGGCGAGACATTGGGAGGAACGTTATGTTTATAACAAAAATTATTAACTATACATGAGCGACATTGTCATATACTCATTGTCATTATTGTTTATAAAGCATTCCTCTCATAATATTTCGCTATGCACATAGTAACGTAAACGTTGGGCTGCTCCTCGTCAAATCGTGTGGATGCACATTGATTAATTCTCTTATCTTTATTAATTAATTTCCGATTAATTATTGAAAAATTTACAGTACGATAAAGAACGTTTAATTTGATTCAGTTCAATTCGCCATGAAAAGTGGTCCGCTTATTACCTAACACTCTGTATATACATGTTTATATAATTGTAAATTTAAATTTATTACATATAAATAAAAATTATTAAAAATGCCAAAAAGATAGAGAAAATTACTTGTCATAATTGATCTCATATACTATTGTGTATAAGATGTAGATTGTGCCTAGTACCTATATTTTCAAATATTTATATATTATAAAATATGCTTTTGCATAGCATAGAAATATATATATTGCTTTTAAAAGTATGAAATAAATAAATAATTAAAATCTCGCAACTGCAGCAAAAACCTTAAGTAAACAGAAATTATAATAATAAAAAGTTAAAAACAAAAACTTAAATTAAAAAAATTAAACAATAAAAAATTGTTTTTTATCAAAAAAGACGTCCGACTGTTGCCTAAACTAGGTTAAATTAAATGCAAAAAATAAAAATTAAAAATTAATTAGTAAATAAAAGTAAATTTATAAAACAATTTAATAACTATAAATTAAAAAAAATTAAAAAAATTGTTTTTTAACAAAAAAACTCCCGCCTGCTGCCTAAACTAGGTTAAATTAAGTGCAGAAAATAAAAATTAATAACTAAAATTTAAAACAATAAAATTTAACAATAAAATTTAAAAAAGTTAAAAACAAAAATTTATATTTAAAAAATTTAAAAACAAAACCTTATACAAAAATAAATTTAACTAAAAACATGTTTAAAAAGTTTAAAATAATAATAAACAAAAATTTAATAAAAACTTCTAAAAGTTTAAAATAATATTAATTATAAAATATTAATACAATTGACATACTATTAGGAAATATTATCTAATAACAAATATGATTGAAGATACATACAAATACTTGATTACTTACTACAAATTATTCTTATTATTATTATATTAGGCATTACAAACGCGCGCTTTGTGCGCGCTATTTAACTTTAATATTATACTATTACTATTAACTCTTTCATACACATAACTGTTAAAATATACAATGACAGCTGCTCACGAAGTAAGCGTAGCCAGAGAACCAATCGGCATCGTGGAAAAGCAACAACAATTAATAAATTTCGATAAATTCTAATATTGATTTAACATGCCTTTTCAGAAATGGAACTAGAACATTAATGAAAAAAAAGTGAATTAAAGACTTAAATTTTATAATGAAAAATACTCTTTTATTTACGCTATAATTATTAATTGCATATTTTAAAAGAGCAGTCGGGAGACGCCACAATATATGCTGAAATATTAAGTATAAAATTCGGCGTGGCGTCTCCCGACTGCTCTTTTAAAATATGCAATTAATAATTATAGCGTAAACAAAAGAGTATTTTTCATTATAAAATTTAAGTCTTTAATTCACTTTTTTTTCATTAATGTTCTAGTTCTATTTCTGAAAAGGCATGTTAAATCAATATTAGAATTTATCGAAATTTATTAATTGTTGTTGCTTTTCCACGATGCCGATTGGTTCTCTGGCTACGCTTACTTCGTGAGCAGCTGTCATTGTATATTTTAACAGTTATGTGTATGAAAGAGTTAATAGTAATAGTATAATATTAAAGTTAAATAGCGCGCACAAAGCGCGCGTTTGTAATGCCTAATATAATAATAATAAGAATAATTTGTAGTAAGTAATCAAGTATTTGTATGTATCTTCAATCATATTTGTTATTAGATAATATTTCCTAATAGTATGTCAATTGTATTAATATTTTATAATTAATATTATTTTAAACTTTTAGAAGTTTTTATTAAATTTTTGTTTATTATTATTTTAAACTTTTTAAACATGTTTTTAGTTAAATTTATTTTTGTATAAGGTTTTGTTTTTAAATTTTTTAAATATAAATTTTTGTTTTTAACTTTTTTTGTAGCCAGGAGAACGTTTGTACAATATTTTAAAAAATCTATGATTTTAATTTTTATCTGCTAAAAAACCAAAACAAATATATTTGTATTTGTATTTTTATTAACTTTAAATTTATATTAGCTTACAAAATAATGGAAAAAAGTTCAAAAGTGAACCCTGTTACTCTTTCTTTTATGTTCATGAGTACTTTCTCTTATTAAATCCCAAATATAGTCTCCCATCATATTTTCATTGTATTGGTCTTGATAACCCCTTCGTTGGCATTGACGCAATAGTGCGTCAAATTAATCCGTGCCCTGTGTGGCATTGACGCAAAAGTGCGTCAACCTTTTTTTTCCTATTTAACTTGCTCTGATTTGGCATCCAAGTATTATACGGGGGTTTTTGGGGTCGCTGATTACGAATCTGAATTCAAAATTTGCAAATTCAAAATGGCGGATCCAAAATGGCGGATGAAAATGCAAAAAAATACTTGATTGGGATGAAATTTGCCACTCTGGGGTTTTTGGGGTCGCTGATTACGAATCTGAATTCAAAATTTACAAATTCAAAATGGCGGATCCAAAATGGCGGATGAAAATGCAAAAAATTACTTGATTGGGATGAAATTTGCCACTCGGGGGTTTTTGGGGTCGTTGATTACGAATCTGAATTCAAAATTTGAAAATTTAAAATGGCGGATCCAAAATGGCGAATAAAAATGCAAAAAATTACTTGATTGGGATGAAATTTGCCACTCAGGGGTTTTTTTGAATTTCTGAATTTTGAGTTCAGATTCGTAATCAGCAACCTAAATAACCCATAAGTACCAAGATTTATCCAAATCAAGCCGTTTTTTGTATTTTCGTCCGCTATATTGGATCCGCCATTTTGAATTTTTGAATTTTAAGTTTAGATTCGTAATCAGCGCCCTCAAAAACCCCAGGGTACAAATTTTCAGGATAAAAAATTTTCCTGCCATTTTGGGCACTTTTTGTCGAATTCTCTCTGCCAACGAAGGGGATAACGACGTTCGAAGTCCATAACGTCTTGATGAAAACGTTCTCCTTGTTCTTCTGAGTACGCTCCCATGATGTTTTTAAATTTATCCAAATGAGCATGTAGCATATGCACTTTCAGAAACATCCTGCAACCCGTGGCCTTAAAGTTTTTTAACATATTTTCAACTAATTCTTGGTAATTTTTGGCTTTGTTATTCCCTAAAAATCCAAAGACTACTGCTTTGAAACTATGCCAACCTTTTTTTTAAGCACTAGTAAGCAATTTTGGAAACTCTTTACTATTAAAAATTTTTTGTGGACCAACAAAAATTTCAGCTTTAACCTTCGCTTCTGACAATTTTAAAAAAAATTTCTTAAAAGCAGTAGTCTTTGGATTTTTAGGGAATAACAAAGCCAAAAATTACCAAGAATAATTTAAAATATGTTAAAAAACTTTAAAGTCATAGGTTGCAGGATGTCTCTAAAAGTGCATATGCTACATGCTCATTTAAATAAATTTAAAAACAACATGGGAGCGTACTCAGAAGAGCAAGGAGAACGTTTTCATCAAGACGTTATGGACTTCGAACGTCGTTATCAAAGCCAATACAATAAAAATATGATGAAAGACTATATTTGGGGTTTAATAAGAAAAAGTACTCATGAACATAAAAAAAAGAGTAACAGGGTTCATTTTCGAACTTTTTTTCATTATTTTGTAAGCTAATATAATAGTTAAAGTTAATAAAAATAATATACAAATATATTTGTTTTGGTTTTTTAGCAGATAAAAATTAAAATCATAGATTTTTAAAATATCGTACAAACGTTCTCCTGGTTACAAAAACAAACTTTTTTATAAAATATAATTTTTTTTGGATAACAGTCGATAAACCTATCGTAATTGCATACCCTAATTTCAAACGCAAAATTCATGTTGATTTGTGTTATACATATTTAATGTTATTAACGTTTTGTATTATTTATAAAAGAATAATATAAGTTGCCATTAAAAATTGCTTAAAGATATTTATTTGAATTTTTTCTCAAATAATTTATTTTTTAATAAATTATTTAGATTTTTTCCCATTATAATAATTAACTTTTAAATATTGTTTGCAAATAACAAATAAAAAAGTATTTGAATAACATTTTATTTTCAAATATTATTTTTAATTTGTTATTCAAATAAAAAGTGCCCATGTTTAGTTCGTTTTTAATTTCTAATAAAGAATTGTTGTTTCAGAATGCAATGATGGACTCTGAGGCTTTAGCCATGTATCTGCAAAAGAGAGGAGTTAATGAGAACACAATTAATGTTTTACTCAGTATGTATCAGTTTGGTAAGACAGACAAGTAATGTAAGCGTAATAATATTGTTCACGTTATTTTCTTCCAAGTCTTGTTAATTTGCTTGAATCTGTCTAGTAGTTGGTTAATTTTAGGCTCCTAAACAAAGTATTATTTTATTTCAGATCTTTGCTTGTGAATTTATTTGAATATCTGTTGGTTGGTTAGCCTAATTTTAGGCCTGTAAACAAAGTACCTCTTGTTATTGTTTACAATCAAACAGTATCACCAATGGAAGGCTATACTTGTTCAATGTGTCATAAATTTATTTCAGATGGATTGAAACGTTTCACAGCGCATTTAAGACATTCACATAGTTTGTCTGTATCAGCTCTCTACAGTTTTGGATATCAATGTAAACAAGATGAGTGTCAATGTGTGTTTAGAAATTTCACAAGTTTGGTTAGATATCTTCGTGTTAAACACCCAATTTTAAGAAATAAAAATAACGAGTCATCTTTATTTCAAAATTATATGGAGTGTGACGTGACAAGTCGCGTCTACTTCCCGGACGGGCTCGGCCGAGGGGAATTCGGGGATGCCTCTTTGTCGGAGCGAGAAGGAGGGGCCGTTGCGTACTGTTAATTAATATTTAAGTCTTAAGGGATTGCCAGGGGTGACTGGAGCCAACTTGTAACGGCCGTGAGCCGCCACGAAGGAGAGATCGCGGGACCAAGGAAGCGGCCGTGGGACATGGTTGGCAGTCGGGTCGCCCGGACCTCTCCGCATGCGCATTTGAGTACCGCCAGCCGTAATCCACTCCAAACTCGGTCGCAACAGCGGCAGGAAAGAACCAAAGGACCCCGGGACACACCCGAACAAAATGCCACAAAGGCCAGGGTGCCGAGGAGCGGCCCAGGGAAATGCGCAGCCCTGTGACCGCCACACCGAGGGGCTGCCGGCGAACAGGGTCATAGCCCGGCCAGCCTGACTCACGAAAAGCCGACTGAATCATCGCGGCCCGGACAACCGGATGAGTTAAAAAGCCCGCGTCGAGGCGGAGATAGTTGGAGTAACGCCGGAAGGAGCGGCGCGCGCAAAGCATAGGCGCCGGCGGGAGCGCTAGGATCGGCGATCCGGTTGAGAGACACGCTACAGCGCAGGCGCGGGAAACCGGCGCGATCCCGGCAGGCCATAGTCCCACCACTGTCGTGCCGGCTGCTGACGAGGGAGCATTGCCCGAAAACCTGAGCCGTCCGGACTTGTGAAGACATCGACAAATTTTAAGGTCACCACCCTGGCGTCTCCGCGATAGGAAAGAGGGTTCACTCGAGGCGCTGGCCCCAGTCGCGTATCTGTTACCTCGGCGCCGCAGGAATTACCTGTGACCGGCCACATGAGCGCGTACCGTTACCTTGCGCTCTTAATCGAGTGGATCGCGTTGGAATTCGTGCAGGGGCCTCGCCGACAGTGGACTCTCATGTAAGTAGAGACCAGCTATGCCCTCCCCGGGAACACCGTCACGGCCGACAGTCGCGTGGCGTTAGAGTGGGTAGTCGGATTGATTGTGTCGTGCTTGCGTTAATGATTGAAGTAATCGTATCGTGTTTAATCGTGTTAACTGGAATGATCGTGCCGCGTTTAATCGTGTTATTGGGAAGAATCGCGTACCGCGCGGGAAGGCTGCGAGTGGTCACGTATTTTGAAGGGCACTCGCCCTCGGAGTCGAATAGCGTATTCGGGCCCTCGAGGAAGGCGAATATTGCGTTGGAAGGACGGGAGAATCGTTGGGATTGGCGCGGGGCCGCGGAATCTCCGTGTTGCGAGAGAATTCGGGATTCGCGTGGCAAGCCGCGGGATCGTCCGCGATACGAGTCCTTATTTTGTGTTCTGGGGCGATCGTCGGCCGGCGGGGCCGACACGGCGAGATCGCCCACGATTTTGGTGTCGTGCGGAATCGAGGTGTTCCGGATATTTGTCAGTAAAAATACTATAATGATTCAAGCACAGGGAGTGCCCGTCGGAGGGCGAGGTGAGGAAGTGGAACGCGCGGGGAATGACGTAAGCGGCGGGCGAAGGGACGGCGTCAGCAGAGGGGTACCGTTTAACTTTCCGCCCTAGGGAGGAAAGTAGTCGCGATTACGCGTCTCGCGCGCGCCTCTCTGCTGCACCATAACCTCACCTACCATAGCTCACGGAATTTCCCATGCGTTCCGCCTCCTCACCTCGCCCCCCGACGGACACTCTGGGAGGTATGGAAATTGCACAGGACAATGCACCAAAAAACAAATAAAAAATATTATTTTCCACATACCGGTCACTTTACTTCACGTCGTCGTCGTCGTCGTCGTCGTCGTCGTCGTCGTCGTCGTCGTCGCCGCCGCCGCCGCCGCCGACACTCACGACGACGACGTTTCGAACATAGCACAGACATGTCCGCCGACCGCGACACTCGACCGACGGCGATGTTGTTTTCCGCGGACTGCGAAAATTCGCGGCTCTCGCGTATCGCTCTCGCCGCGAGACGTTCGCGAGTCACGGGTCACCGTGATAGCGATAGCGACGAGCGAAGACGCTTCGACTGCGAAAATTCGCCGCTCTCGCGTATCGCTCTCGAGGGTCACGGGTCACGCCGGCCGCGATAGCGACAAACCGCAGGAACGTTCGACAATACTTGTCAAAGCAACGCGCGGTTCTCAAGGCGTACATAAGCGCTAGAAAACACGATTCTCCTATTTTCGTTCGTTTTTCAAGGTCTCGGAAAGGAAATGACGCGGTCACCTTTGACCTTATGTATTTTCCGTCGTTCATCGGACGACGAGATCGGAGGCGTATATAAGCGCGAGAAAACACGAATCTTCGCGCAATTGAATTGTCAGTTTGAAGATTTTGAAAGTGCGAGAACGTCGATGGTCTGAGCTCGCGCGGTACGTATATACATATAAGCGTGAGAAAAACATAAATCTTCAATTTTTGTTCGTTTTTCAAGGTCTCGGGAAGGAAACAACGCGGTTATTTCTGACCCTATTTTCCATCGTTCATCGGACGACGCGCGGTTCTCGGGGTGTATATAAGTGCGAGAAAACACGAATCTTCGCGTAATTAGATTGTCGGATTGAAGATTTTGAATGTGCGAGAACGTTGATGAGTGCCATGGAGAGTGAACTGAAAGATAAGGAAGTTCTCATGTCGTTGTTGGACGAGCCGTTCGAGGATCAGGTCGTAGAGGTCGAACACTCGTCGGCGGATATCGAGCCGGTCAATTTCGCTTTGCTCGATCTGCTGCGCAAAATTTGGAATCCTGAATGTTCGGCGTCGCGGAATTTGAGACTGTTGCTTGCAAGCGTCTCGAAGTACCTTACGACTACAAATCAAACTGATTGCAACGTACACCGTATGCGCGAGGGTAGCAACATAAAGAGCGTGCTAATGGAGCTTCGTAAATTATGGTTGAAGAGAGATCCTAAGATTATCTGTTCAGAGAATGAGATGTATAATTTCATTCGCGATCGACTTCCATCGAAGTTGTATTCGTCATTAGTGAGTGATCTAATGACACAAGATACTTTTTACGAATGGATCGACTATCACGACAGATACGTCAAAAGTTTGCCTGTAGGTGCGAAAGGGGATAGCTTCGCCGCGATTTCGATGGATCATTCGTACAACGTGAAAAAGCGGGACGAGAAGAAGAAAGAGGAGGAGGCGGCAGGATACAGCGGCGGGCTCGACGCGTTGTTCGACCTGACGGAGTCGGGTCGCGATCTCGATCGTATGCCGCAGTACATATCGAAGATGAAGGATCGACGGACGTTTACCGTGAGGTCGCCCGGGGAGATCGGATCGCAGGTGATCCGTCTAGACATCTTCGACGTCAAGGATATCAGGAATAAGGAGAGGCGTGATTGGTGAAGATACGCGAAATTGCGATCTCAGATCCTGTCCACTTTGTCACGTACGGTTCGCAAGCGACAGTTACTGCGTCAGTTTTTGGACCAAGCGGCGGACGATTTAAAGAAGATTCCCAATGTTACGAAAGAAACGAGGAACGTCCTCTACGAAAGTGATCGAAGCGACGTTTAAAAAATTATATTTCATGAATACGTATACTTTTTTTTATTACAGATGAGATAAAATAAAATACGTATCTCGAGACGAATAAATATACAAATATCCGAATTATTTTCTATCTTACGCTATTATTTCTTACTTTTTCTTATTCGTAGGTGATTCTTTAAAGACACAGCGAATATTGGAGGAAGAGGAGGATAAACGGACAAAAGTTTTGTAAGTTTTCTCTCCCTTTATTTTTAACGATAAGTGTTTACAATAATTTCTCGGTATTTCCGCAGCACAGAGCGGCCAACTCGCAATCAACGATGTCATTGCTATCGAAAAATTCACTCTCACGTATCGCTCTCGGGACGTTCGCGGGATCCATCACGGTGGCAGCAATAGCGATAAAGCGCGTCAGTTTTGCGTCGATCATGCAGGTTATCGCGCGCAACGAGGTCACGAGACGATTGACGCAAAGGTCGAGGTTGAACATATGGAGCACGGTGTTCATTGAAATGATCAGACGAGTCGTGGATGTTTCCAGGCGTAGGGTCGACAGATTATTAATCCTTCCAAATCGTAATGTTAAATGTCCGTTTTCGATGCGCATCGGTGGTGGAGCGCGCTCGTTCTTGCCACGCTGCAGGTGGGACAAGACCGCACGTTTTTGATCGGCGAGTTCCTTCCACGTTTTAGGCAAGAGCGAGATCTCCTTGCCGTGACAATCACCTATGACGATGTGCACGTAGCACGGGAGTACGGCTGTGATACGTCTATGAATTTGTATCCCGTTTTAGTTAATATGTATCTTCTTTCCAGAATTCGCATCGGATGACATTCGACGTCGCTTTTCAAAATACCGTCGTCGTAGTAGTCGTCGCGACTGGAGATAAAAAATTATTGTTAGATCGTAGACGAGCGATATGGGATCGTCGCAAACTCACCACGTGTTTTTCCGGGAGTCGATGTTGCCCCGATTCGGAAACGGAGTTTCTAATTCTGCCGATTGCTCGTTGACTCTTCTTCTTTTTTTCGCGCTACCGACACCGTTCTCGAGATCGTCGTCGGATTGACGCTGTTCGAAATACGGGGCGTGTAACGTCGAGCACATCTTTCTCTCTCTCTCTTTTCTCCGTTGTCGCGGTGCGGTTGACGAATCACGCGAGAATGAGTCGTTCGAGGGAAGTTGAGGTGGAATATAGTTTGAAAAAATAAATTACAATTCCCCTTCTTTCATTAATATTTTTTAGGAGCGGCATGTAAAGGGGGGTTATGTCGAGTCGTTCTATTCTTCCTCTTCTCTGTCCGACGTCTCCCTTCCGTTAATTCGAACGAATCGACTCAATAGATCTCGCAGCTGCATCATCAGTCCCTCTCTCGGGCAGGTAATACCGATGATCTCCAGATCAAATTTGCCGGATGCCGTTACGGTTTTCGTGAATTCGTTGAATCTGTAGAATTGGTTTTTACTGATAAAGTATAGATTACCGTCGATGTATCGAAAGGCCGACGATACGCTGTGAGGTATTCCCGGAAATATCATGTCGATGTGGTAGAACTTAACGATACTCATCGAACAATCGTCTATCTCGCCCACAAAATTATCGTTGTATATAATGAAAATTCTTCTTTCGTTCGTGTTCAGTACGGCGTTGATCTTCGCGTTCGCATCGGGAAGTCCGAGATCTGTGTAAGATTTCGGCCAATTTGAAACTAGCTTTACACGCGGATAAGTGATCATGTAGCTCATATTGCCCGCAAACAGCACGATATTGCCCGAGGGCGCCTGATACGCGGCCGTCAGACGCGTGAAATTCTTAGGAAGAAATTTCATGTAGTCCGTCAATAGCAAGGGTTTCTTGTAAGTTTTCCCGTCTATATCGATCGACCACATGTATCGTTCGTGCGAGATGTACAATCGACCGTTCGTTATCAGTACCGTATCCACGTTTCGCAAGGTGTACAGATCCGTCTCGACGTCTTTCGTAGTCGTCGTCGTAGTCGCTATCGTCGTCGTTGTCGTCGTGGTAGTCGTCGGTGTCGTCATCGTCGTGGTCGTTAATTTTGGAAATTTAGCGTTTTCTTCAGCGCCGTACAGGTGTTGTATGGAAAGGACGTCCTCTAGACTGAGTTGAACGGGGAATGTATTTTCAGGCACGTACGCGTGCATTACCGAATCTTTGCGGAAGCTGTGCGGCAGGCCTAAAGCGTGCCCGATCTCGTGCGTCAACGTCTGAAGTAAATTGTACGTTCCCGGGGGATTCTTATTCAGCTGGATGTACCACGTCTCCGCTTTGTCCACGTGCACCTCCGAGACATAATTAGGTTCTCCGGTGGGAAAGTACGCGTGAGCAACATCTCCGTGGGGACCATTGAACAAAGCCGAACACAGTTCGTTTCGTCGGGAGTTTAGCATCGCGTGACGCCCCTCACGAAACGATATCAGAATATCGGGATTCAGCGAATCGCGCTCGAACGTCAACGACGAATTCGTTGACCACAGATCGAACGCGGCTTGGGTCGTTTTCAAGATCAAGTTGTTGGCCAGATGAAAGTTCCATTTGAGATGTTTCTTCGGCCATTTGTCCGAAAGCGGAGCGAAATGTCCTCGACGCCGCATCGCGGTGCACGCATTCGATTCAACGTCTCTTCGTTTAATTTACCGTCGCCGGGTAGTCGATAGAATTTTTGAAACAGTGAGATGGCTCGATGTGATTTCTGCGTAGTGTTGTAGGATGATTGCTGTGCACCGTTGTTGTTGTTGTTATCCAGATAGCCATATTTTTGCAGATAATTGATCACAGTCTCATTTTCATTCAAATTACAATTTACCGCTGCGATGATAATAATCGCGCACGTAATTACGCACGCGAGCGACATTGTCGAGAGAGAACGATGCACCCCTTGACCCCTCGAAAAGCGATAAGCGTCACCGCCCGATTGAAGCGTGATTGACCGACGTATCGAGCAATGCGTTTCTTTTTTTTCAGCGATTGCGACGCGGGTGGGAGGTCTCGGTAAGTCTGTAAAAATGTAAGCGGAACTAGATATCGCGACGCAGTCAGATCAGCGGTGTTAAGTCGTTATTTGACGCATCGACGATGGATCAGGAGGAGGACGAGGAGGTCTCTCTCGATCTCAAAATTTCGTCCGATATGGATAGTTACGGTGACTCATTATCGTCGGAATCTTGAGTTATATTGCAGTGAGTCGTTGTCGTCTAACACGGACAGCGTCGAATTCTGTGACTCCTCGTCACCGATCTGCGAAGCGATCACGTTGAAGGAGAACACTCGATGGAATGTGGCGACGTACAGTCTGAGAAGAGAGATCGGTTTTCGGTCTCTGCGTGAGAAATTGTGGATGAAAATTGTAATGGCTCAGAGCGACAGAGAGAAGTCTTACATGCGTGGAATTCCGAGGAAATTTTCGCAGGGAAATCAAAGAAAAACGTCTATTGAGAGATTCAAAGAGATTCGTCGAAGAGTTAAATTCAGTATACCTGTGGAAGCGACGGTTAGACCATGTGGTTGAGCACGTCATTACGCGTCAAAACGCCCTTAAGCGATCAAAAATATGCAGGAGGAAAATCGCGATCTCGTCGAACTCGCCACGGGCGTCGACTCCTCGGACGCGTATCGCGAGTGGGAACGACGGTGCGACGAGTGTCTCGCGTCTCTGCGAGAGAGATGCCGTGAAAAAGAAACTTGGCCGACGTACACCGGAACGTTGAACTCTCTTATCGCTCGAGTGACGCGATTGGAAGAAGGGAGAAATGCTCTACGTCAACGTTTTGCGCAGGTGGGTGCTGGTTACGGCGAACCGAGCAGAGGATTTTCGTGGACGGAGATTGAGACGGCTTTCGACAGTCGCGTACTGACCGGTGTGGTGATAAACTCGAATCATGTCGAACCTCGACTATTTCTCGAAGATGCGAGGTACACGGTGTTAGAGCAAGTGCGCGTCAATCATGAGAAACACGCGTGCTTGAAGGTCAATACGGTTTTCAATGGCGAGTTCGTCGCGGGAGCTCAAACCGCCGTCAAAAGCATCGCCACGAGAAATCCCCAGCTTTTTCCTACGTCCGATTTGCGAGAGTGGTACGACAGATACGTGATCGATGCCACTCTGACGGGTCTGGATGAGTTTCAGGAACGCGACAGTGGCTGGGCATTGTCGCGTATATTGAACCTGACGGTGAACGTAAACAAGTGCAATCCCATGCGCGCCGGATGTTGGGTGAAAATACCGCGATGGATAAAGATGAAGAAAGCGGTGATCAGCGTGCGTTCGAACGACAACGCGTGTTTCGCGTGGGCGATAATCTCCGCTCTGTATCCCGTTGAAAGAAACCCGGACAGGTGTAGCGCGTACCCCCACTATTCCACGATACTGAATCTCGACGGAATCGAATTTCCTATGACGCTGAGGCAAATTTCGAGATTCAAACGACTCAACGACATGTCCGTCAACGTTTTCACCGTTTGTAGGAAGGAACGGAACGAAAACGAGACCGTTCCTATACGGTTGACCGACGATAAGAAGGACAGTCACGTCAATCTGTTGTATCTGTTAGATTCGCGAAACAACTCGAACGTCGGTCATTTCGTGTAGATAAAGAATCTGTCGCGATTGGTAGGGTCTCAGTTGAACAGGAATAGGAATAAAAAGTATATGTGCGATCGGTAGGTATAAAAAAGATGTATGTGCGATAAAAAGAAAATTATATATATATATTTTTTTTTGTTTTTTTCCAGATGTTTACACTACTTTTACTCGAGCGAGAAATTGTCCGCTCACAGCGTCGACTGCGAAAAGATGAACGACTGCGCTATCGTTCTCCCAAACAACAACGACAAGTGGCTGTGTTTTCACGATCAAAGTAGGAAGGAGCGACTTCCCTTCGTGGTGTACGCCGATCTGGAATGTGTGTTGGAGAAAGAAGAAATAGATAACGATAACGTCAAGAGATAAACTGTTACGCCTATCAGCATCACAGAGCGTTCAGCGTAGGATACTATCTGTGCAGCCCATACGACGAAATCGCACCCGCGTACAAATTTCGTCGCGGAGAGGATTGCGTGTCGTGGTTCGTCAACGAGCTCAACGTTATCGCGCATCGTGCGAAGGATATATTCATGACGAACGTGACCATGGCGGAGCTCACGCTGGACGAGACACGAAATTTTTGGAGCGCGACGAGCTGCCACATATGCGAGAGACCGTTCGAATCGCAGAATCAACGCGTGCGCGATCACTGTTATTTGACCGGACGTTACAGAGGTCCCGCGCATCCACGTTGCAATCTAAATTATAGAGACTCGTACGTTATTCCTGTGTTTTTTCACAATTTGTCCGGTTACGATGCTCACTTTATTATCAAGGATATAGCTAACAGCTTCAAGGGTAGCATCAATTTATTACCGCTCAACAAAGAGACGTACATATCGTTCACGAAGAATGTGAGGGAAGGCGTTAACTGGGGAAACTGCGCAGAGTTGCGATTCGTGGATTTGTTCAAATTTCTCAGCACCAGTCTCGAAAAATTGGCGTCGTATCTCGATAGGAACAAGCTGAAAATCACGCGTTCGGAATTTTCGGAACTGAGCGAAAACGATTTCAACCTGCTCACGCGTAAAGGCGTATTTCCGTACGAGTACGTTAACGGCTTCGATAAGCTGCTGGTGACGGAATTACCGCCGCGCGAAGCCTTTTACAGTTCGTTGACCGGTGAGACCGCGACTGATAGCGATTACGAGCACGCGTGGAATGTCTGGCGTTGTTTTCGCGTAGAAAATCTTGGCGAGTACAGCGATTTGTATCTTAAAACGGACGTGCTTCTTCTGGCAGATATCTTCGAAAATTTTCGCGACGCCTGTATCGACGCTTATGGACTGGATTACTACACTCTGCCGGGATACACGTGGGACGCGATGCTCAAGTACACGGGGGTGCGATTCGAATTGCTCACCGATATCGACATGGTAATGTTCGTGGAACGCGGTATACGCGGCGGTTTGAGTCAATGCTCCAACAGGTACGTGCGAACAACAAATACATGCGATCGCACGACTCTTCGCAACCGTCGACGTATCTTATGTACTTCGACGTGAACAATCTGTACGGTTGGGCGATGTGCGAACCGTTGCCGTACGCGGAGTTTCAATGGGTCGACGACGCGGAGAGCCTCGACGTAATGTCCGTGACGTTGGACTCCGCTATCGGTTGCATCTTGGAGGTCGACCTTGCGTATCCGCACGAAATTCACGACGCTCACGCTGACCTTCCGTTCTGCCTGACGCGCGAAAAACCTCCCGGAAAACGGTGCAATAAACTCCACGCCACTCTGCGCGATAAGTCGTGCTACGTGTTGCACCACCGTAATCTACAGCAATGCTTGCGATACGGATTGCGCGTCATGAAGATTCATCGCGCGTTGCGATTCGCGCAATCTCCACGGCTTCGCGGATACATAGAGCTCAATACGGGATTCAGAGCTCGCGCCAGCAACAATTTCGAGGGGAGTCCGGCTGGGGCCTTCGTGGGGCATGGACGTGCTTCACGCGCGCTCCGTATATGTGTTGTATAAGTGATCTTAAATTTGCTTCTTCTTGTAAAATTCTGCTCTGTAGTGATTCGTGCTGTTTTTCTATCTAGACATATATTTTTTATCATGGAATCTTAAGGATTGCTAAGAAATTAATAATTTTATATTCTATGCGGCCATTCACTTTACTGAGTGATGCCTCGTGTCGCATTCAAAGTGTCTTGATATATTTGAAATCCATCTTTTATCTATGGAAATTTGATTGTTTTTTGATACTGGGTGTTGATACGCACCCGGCAAAACGAATATTTTAATAAACTTTAATAATTATTGACAGGAATCGGCATTTGTCTGTACCACGTATGATACGCGACAGTAATGTAATGAGAGGATGTTGGTTTTAATCACCCCATGGGGACTCCGAAGACTCCCAACTCTTGATGTGGACGTAATTCTCGTAATTCTAGCATATAGTAATACTACGACTCATTGGGTGAGTTGATTGTTAAATGTGGGAAGTGATATTAATTTCTGTTCGTCATCGTGCCGTTACACGGCCATTTTCGGCGAGATTAAGATGGTTTGGCCTCGTGTATAGTGACGAGCGACCTGTGGAAGTGGCCGACTTTAGAATTACGTTATGACGATCTAGTTGAGTTTGACTATCGAGACGTATATGGCCGCGTTTTGGGTCGTTCTTGATTCTTGTTCGCGATAATGGCCGACTGAGTGATTAGCGGTCTCTGGCTATCTAGACTGACGCGCGTGCCCGGACGTCGGTATCGTCGGCCCGATATCCTGCCGCATCCGCGACAGCTGATGTGATGAACGTTGATAAATGTTGAAAGTTATGTGAACGCCGGGATATCAATACTTTCTACCATATTTCTACTAATAATTTTAGTTGTATAGCGCGTACTACGGCGTCATTATCTTGCGTCGCCTTAGTTTAATTTAATTTAGTTAGTTATATTATATTGTACTGCTTAAGACTATATAAGTATTATAATACTTTGACGATCTGTCACGGATCTTACTCGTCAGACGGGAATATATTTCTATTATAGGCTAGTTCTATGAAACTACTTACGATACCACTATTTGTCAATGATAATAATAATAGTGGCTTAATAATAATCGATCTGCGAAATGTGTTTTTCTCTTTGTCTCAACAAGTGAACAATGTTTGTGTCCCGTCAGATGTATACGTTTTGGTGGAGTGTACTGTCTGTTATTGTTGCAGCATTTTTATTGCTGCGTACAGATGAATAAATTGAATAAATCGTATGTGTTGATTTATACGATGCCCTATTCTTACCCTGAGGGTTCAATTTATTATGTTCTGCAACATGTCTTGTTCGTTATATTGTTGTATTATTTTTCTATGTATATGCAAGGAGATCTATTTTTATGTGCTCAGCGCATGTGTTCTTATATATCAAATAATGATTAGTGAACATTGCACTTAACCTAAATGTGCCCAATAAATATGCTGAGACACAACTTTCTGATTATGCTTTAGGTTACAGGCTTGGATAGAGATAAAATGAACTGCACGATCTTTACTTTTATCCTTAATTTATTTATCAAATGTTTTTATTATAACTCGATTGGATCTCTTTACATGAATATAATTGTCAATGTTTATGTTTTTCACGTTTAATACGTGATTATATACATATCCGTGTCACTTTGCTTGTTCACTTGACTACTTTCTTCACGATTGATGCGCGTATAATGGATTAATTGTTTGATTGCTGAATTATACCGACTTATTTATTGTTTATACGATGTCGGATGATATAGCGCGCGTGCGAGCCACTCTCGTGCAATGATTGTGAATTTGTAGACGAGAAACTGGAAGTATACGAATCTAGGGACTTTTTGGCTCAAGGCTGATTTACATGTGCGGAAAGTGTATATACATCATGAGATACGCTGAACAGCTTCTGACGTTACGGGGTCCTGTTTTATATGTATAATATTGCATACTAGTCATCCTGCGTGATTGTTAAGGCTGATTCATATGTGCGGAAGCTGTGTGCATTAGCGGAAATACGCTGAGCGGCTCGAAGTGGTCTGACCGGTTAGGACCGGTCAGGTCTAATAAAACAAGCTTAAACAATGTCCTGCAAACCTCTTATGATCACAGATATTCTTACTCATGAACTTGGAGAAACTTTTATAATCTAAACAAATAAATGCTAGATATTGTGATTACAAGTTTTGGATAAATCCTACAAAAATTTTAATTTGTAATGTGCTTACGTTGGCATCTTACATTATTCATGAATAATGTTGTCACGGTGTTGAGTCTGGTTTACTTCTGCGTATTGCCCGTCTACGTGGAATATTCACTTTGGCTAATCCCATCTATTAGCTTCAGGTGCACCTTGGGCGGAGTGCACCCGTAGTAGGGCGAGCCCCAGGGGAAGGCCACCACTTCAAAAAACCACTTTATATGAATATGGCTAAGAACAATGGAAAAGATATTTCACCGTCGCTGGGTTCGGATCTCAGTGACCGGCGTGCTGGCTCTATCGTCCCTGGAGCCGACATGTCGTCAGCATGCGAAGGGCTATCGCCGATGTTGACCTCGGGCACCGGTGGCGAAGCAACTACCGAGAAGACTGGAGATGGAACACAACACCCGTCTACACCAGTGACTATATGTCCGGCGGAATTTGCGGACACACTCGACTGTCGCGGACACAAGGAAGATCCCGCGATAATTGATGAGGCTTGCGGTAAAACACAGACATTGTATCTAGAGACACAACGATCGAAAGAAGAAGAGTCCACGATTTTTTATTACGATTCCGGCTTGATTAAGGACATTCTATATAATGACCATATTGATCGCCCAGCATCAACCACCTCAGATAGAGAATCAACTTATGTTAAGGACGGTGAAATTGTGGGTGTAGATATCCACAAACCCGTGTTCTCAAGGATGGATATCAACAACGAAGAAAACCTGGATAATTCGAGGAAGGTAATCGATACCTTGGTGGAAGACTCAAAGGTTTTCCCTCGGAAGACACCTCCAATAACGAGAGGAACAACGAAGAGGAAGGCGGAGGAGTCTCCGTCTCAAGACTCTTTGCCCCCTCTGGAGTCCACTCAGCAAGAGGAGTTATTTGTCTTCGAAACGGCGGGCAAGGCAGTTAGCAAGGGCCGTCCTCGCAAAAAGCTTATACATGCTGCTCCCGTAATAGAATCACCTAGGGGAAAAGACACTAGAATAATTGTTATGTCCAATAGTGCATTACAAGAGTATGATACGGAAAATTTATCAGAATACGCTAGTGATTGCATAGAAAGGACGGAACTAGCAATAAGCAAATGTTCCAATATCCAAGGGATGTTGAGTAATCACATAAAATCTGGACTTACAAACATTTCGAGGATTGTCAAGATTTTGGCTGAACATCTTGCTGATTCCGGAGATATCTCCTCCTTTAGAATTCAAAATACCAATTTGACTGCACAAATACGTATCCTAAAAAAGGATGAGGAAATCCACAGGCGAGAACTTACATTAAGGGAAAAAAACAAGAAGCTGAAGGAAAAATTAGAAATTCTCCGCGAAGAATCAAGAGGAAAGGATCTATGGGACTCAAATATGGAAATCGATCAGCAGGTTTCTAAACCTGTTGAAAAATGGGAAAATATAAATATTTGGACTAAACATCTGAAAGACTATCCCCCTCTTCCCCAGAGGGTTCCAAAACCCAAGGTACTTTCAAACCAACGTTTGATTGGAAAAGTGACCAAACTTTCTGGCAAATCTGGTAATGATTCAAAATCGGAGATGGATAGTGTGGAGGAGACTACTGTTTCCGCTACAAAAATCCTTCGTAGAAAAAGCTCTCTACGAAAGAGTGGGAAAATGGATTTGAGACCTGGGTTTAGATTCGCTTCAACACGAGTTGAAAATGTGGAAGAAGATGCTGGTCCTGTTCAAGAATTCAAGAAGATGAATGAACAGATAGCATTACTATCTGCTCGGCAGGAGGAACTTCGAGCGATGCTCGCATCACATTCAGATGAACTACCGGACGGAACGACTTTAAATAAGAATAGGAAAGCTAGGAAAACCTCTTTCAGAAGTGAAATCTCTGAGATTTCAGGTACTTCGGATGGGGAGACTCTGGCCCCACCTACATCGGTACAAACATCTGCGAGGAAAGAACAGAGTCGAAACAACGAAACTGCAAGGTCGGAAATAAAGACTGACGATACGAGGAGTGGCCCTCGTGAGGGAACTCGCCCACGCAGACCCCCTAAAACAGCAGCAGTTACGATAACGAGTTTGAATTCCGAAGTGAGCTATGCTGACATTCTCAAGAAGGCCAGAGAGAACATTGCTCTTGATCAATTAGGCATAGAAAACTCTAAGATTCGGAAAGGCGTTAATGGCGGCATTATAATTGAGATTCCCGGGGCTGATGGGTCTTCTAAAGCGGACAATTTAGCCCAAAAGCTTAAAGAGGTGCTAGGTGAAGACACAGCGAGAATAGCACGACCTACTACAATGGGGGAAATTAGGATGTGGAATCTCGACGATTCCATATCCCCAATTGACATTACTAATGAGATCTCCATTGCTGGAGATTGCAACGAGAATCAAATTAAGTTGGGAAATCTACGCAAAATGAATAACGGTCTTCTTTCTGTGTGGATTAAATGCTTTCTCGCGGCGGCAATCAAGATCACAAACTCAAATAAATTTGGGATAGGATGGACGATAGCACGAGTAGAGCTCCTGGAGGCAAGGCCTACCCAGTGCTACAAATGTTGGCGATTTGGACATACTCGGAATAATTGCTCGTTCGCTGAAAACAGATCTGGGAACTGTTTCAGATGCGGCGCCCAGGATCACCGAATAGACAAATGCAAATCGAGTCCTCACTGTGTTATTTGCGCAGGAAACAGAAAGGAGAGTGGGCATTGTTTGGGCTCCATTCGATCTTGTTTTGTAAGGGATCCACCCAATCGAAATGCAACAAGAAATGGCTAATTTCTTGCAAGCCAATCTAAATAAAAGCAAGGAGGCTCAAGACCTCTTTGTGCATCAATCTGCTGAATTGGGAGTTGCGGTGTGCGTAGTATCTGAGCCTGCACGCATGCCCGACTCCCAACTCTGGTTCGCTAGCCGAGATAAAAAGGCTGCTATATTTGTAAATAGGAATATTGTAAATCTCCCTGTTAAATTACATTATCAGGATTATAGCTCTATTTCAATTAGGTTTAAGAAATTGTATATAGTTTTTATATATATATTACCTAATTCTAATGTGGTTCAATTTCAAAGTTTCTTGGATGAATTGACCACAATATGCTCGAGTGTGCCTGGAAACAGTGAACTGTTAGTCTGCGGTGATTTTAACGCCCACAGTCAAGTATGGGGCTGTCATTCTGCCGATTTCGAGGGTGATCTTTTGGAAGAGTAGACCGCACAAACAGATTTACGCTTGATAAATATCGGAAATAGACCCACTTTTGTCGGTCATCAGGGCAGCTCAATAATTGACCTGACTTGGGCATCTCCGAATCTCGCGAATAAAATAAGGAATTGGTCAGTTAGAGAGGATGTTGAATCTCTATCTGATCATATGTACATATATTTTACAATACTCGACAACATAAATCGTACTTCAATTCCGCCACCACCGTCGAGGTGGAATTTCTAGAAGATGGACACTGATTTATATATGGCCGCGATTGATTGGACATGCGCGGTCACACCTAAAAATGAAAACTTTATTATTGAGGCTGTACCAGACAAATGGATTCACCTATGCGTATCTAACGCATGCAAGGTGGCGGTTCCCCGTCTACGCGCTCATGGAACTCGGCCGACTTATTGGTGGAATGATAACATCAAACTATTGCGGACTGCGGCTATCAGGGCCAGACGAATTTGGTTCCGAGGGCGAACCAGGGACAACCCTGTAATCTCGGCTGGGAAGAGAGCGGCATATGTTCTTGCTAACCGCGAATTAAAACTGAAAATCCGGAAATCAAAGTCGAAGGTCTGGCAAGAGCTTATCTCGACGTTGGATGAAGACTCATGGGGATTACCCTATAGAATTGTTATGGGAAAACTTCGTAAGCCAACAACGCTTAAACCAGATGTATTAAACGATCTTCTTGACAAATTGTTTCCTCCGGGAAAAGTTTTGGTCCTCGTAGACCTTGGGGACTGCGAAGGGAGGCAAACCCCGGTTACGGTGAACGAGGTCCTGTTGGCCATTGCTGCGAAGAAAAATACTGGAACAACTGGCCTGGACGGTTTCAAGGCAAACACGATCAAGAAGTTTCCTGGGTCAATGATAGGTAGACTAGTACAGATCTTCAATATCTATCTTAGATGCGGAATGTTCCTAATAAGTTGGAAAACAGCAGATTTAGTCTTAATTCCCAAGGAGGGCTCGTCTGAGGAATCTCCAAAGGCACGCCCAATTTGCCTCTTAAACGAGATTGGGAAGACGTTCGAGAGAGTGATCGCTGAACGTCTCTTGGATTACATGGACGAAAATCCTGCGGCGAACCTATCCGATCACCAATTTGGGTTCCGGAAGAGAAGATCTACTACGGACGCCTTATTCGTCTTTAGAAGTATCGTTTCGGAAGCTCGCGCTAATGGTAGAGTGACTTTGGCGGTGTCTTTAGACATAATAAATGCTTTTAATTCAATCAAGCTCTGGGCCATAAAGAGAGCCCTCCGGGTAAAGGGCTTCCCCCGGTATTTGCGCCGAATCGTGGAGTCCTATCTTACCGACAGAAAGATTAGGTTTGTCGCACCTGATGGTTCTCGTCGCACGAAAAGAGTGAACAGAGGGGTCCCGCAGGGTTCGGTGCCCCCTGCTCTGGAACATTGCTTTCGACTATGTTTTGAGAACCCTGCTTCCTAGAAACTGTCATTTAATATGCTATGCCGATGACACCTTGCTAATTGTCGAAGGTGATAGTTACGATGCAGTCTGCGAATTAGTAGACGAATGTCTGGAGCGTCTTTTAACAAATATCAGGTTTCTGGACCTGGAGGTATCATGGAATAAGACTGAGGCAATCTTTTTTGAGAAATCCCCACGAAACTCCCAGTTCGAATTCGATGGTAATGTAATCTCCGTTAAAAACAAGATGAAATATCTTGGAGTCATAATAGATAACAGATGGAATTTCTGTTCACACTTTCAACATGTGATATCAAAGGCCTCAAAGATCAACAGGGCTCTTTATGGGATCCTTCCGAACCTTCGTGGTCCGATAGAAAACAAGAGGCGACTCTATTATAGCGTGATCTTGTCCGTAATCCTTTATGCGGCCCCGATTTGGAGCATGGAACTAAATAAATCTGAGACACATAAGAGGCTCTTTCGTCGAGTACTCCGTGTTACCGCGTCTAGAACAATCATGGCGTACCGCACGGTGTCGTACGAGGCGGCTACACTTCTCGCGAGGATCCCGCCTCTCCACTTGTATGCGGCTTATCTTTGCCGAGTGTACATGAATCTTCGGGAGCTAAAAGAACAAGGATCCTTTACGGCCAACTCTCCGGCGGAAGAACG
Source organism: Temnothorax unifasciatus (assembly GCA_030770225.1). Taxonomy (NCBI): domain Eukaryota; kingdom Metazoa; phylum Arthropoda; class Insecta; order Hymenoptera; family Formicidae; genus Temnothorax; species Temnothorax unifasciatus. Next base: position 35,308 of record JASTWK010001078.1, read on the forward strand.
TGCGACGGAGTGGCTAGTACTTCGTAGGGAATGGTCTGCCCACATACAGGACCAACGTCTATCTGGGAAGAGGACTAGGGATGCGATTATCCCTAATTTTGATGAGTGGATAGACAGGAGGACAGGTTTCTTAACCTTTCGTATGACGCAGATCATGACCGGGCACGGATGTTTTGGGTCCTTCCTTTACACGATCGGGAAGGAGGACAGTCCTGAGTGCCGATACTGCCAAAGTACTGAAGATACGGCTGAGCACACACTCGCTTCCTGCCCCTTTTGGGGCATTGAGCGGGGTGAACTTACTGCCGTTCTGGGACAGAACCTGTCCTTGGACGTGGTGGTTTCCAGAATATGTGACTCAGGGGAGGCATGGAGGTCTTTCTCCATGTTCGCAGAACGAGTAATGCAGAAGAAAGAAGAGGATAAGAGAAGAAGGCAACTCGTCGTCGAAAATGTCGACGGGGACGATGTGTAGTATTGTCGCTTCCGTCTTCTCTCGGACTGCGTATAGTATAGGATTTTGAAACTTCGAAAGATTGTATTGCGGCGTGCGTTTTTTGTTTACAGCATATGCGGGTGCTATCGGGGTCTCTGGCGTGTCTGCGGGGTTGGGCGGTTGGGCGCCGGTCGGTGGCGGGCCTTCCTCCTCCTGGGGTCCGGCGCATCGCCTCGCGCGACACCCCCGGATCTCTGGGGGGCTGGTGGCCCGGGGGCGGTCGGCGCCTGTCGCTTTCTTGGGGTCGTGAGGGATCCCTATGTTCTTTTTATGCGCAATGTACTTTGCCTGTCCGTTTTGTCTTTTCAGGGTGCCGTTGCTGTTGGTCGCTGGGTCCTTCTGGGGTCGGTCGGCCGGGGCTGGCTGCTCGCTGCTTTTCGGGGCTCCGGCCCCACCGTTTAGGTGGGAACCGGATGCCTCTTTGTGGCGGTGGGCCGCGGTTGGTCGTCCCCTGGTGGGCCTCCGTGGTCTTGTGGCGGTGCCCCCGCTAAATGTTCTATGCGCCCTTCCCCTGGGCCCTCTCCTTGGGGTGGGCCCAGGGAAGGGGCGCAGCGTTTTTCTCTTGCCAAGAACCATCTGTCTTGGCCGGGGATGTGGATCCGAGAAATCGGATCCAGGGTTTTTTTCTTGGTGGGCGTGTTTCCCTTAATATTAACGGGTCCGGCTGACGGCTGGCGCCCAAATGCCGGGCCCGTGTCTTGTTTCGAGTAGAACTCTTTATCCGGGTAGAGAGTTCCTGTTTGTGTTGTTCGTGCACGTCCTGCGGTTCGTGTACGTCTTCCTATGGGGGTGTGAACTCCCCCGATGAACGGTACCGCAGCCAATGAATATGCCCCTCGATGATATGACTGCCCGCAGGCTATTATCATGAGGAGCATCTGAGGCGGTCGAATGGAGACACTTGTGCCTGAACCATTCGACTAGGAATTTAGTTCCTCGGGGGGCAAAACACCCTCTGGTCTTTACCTGCGTTGGTCTTTTGTCTTTGGTTTACGTATTTTCTGTCGCCTCGAGCGTGGGGACTGTCGTGCCACGTGATGTTTGCCTCGTGTGTTCCATGTGTCGCGACTGTAGTCCGTAGTGCTGTGTTTAGGGAGAGGGGTTTTAGTGGGTGCAAGCCCCACACATTCCGGGTGGCCGGCCCCCGATAGAATACGCGAGGTATTTCCCCTCTTCCTCCGAAACAAAAAAAAGCAACGATTTCGAGAGAGAAATGTACAAATTGATGAACAACGCGGTATTCGGCAAGACCATGGAAAACGTGCGAGATCACGTCAACGTGCGTCTCTTGACGCGTTGGGATGGGAGATACGGCGCGGAGGCGATGATCGCAAAACCGAATTTTCACAGTCAAAGCGTCTTCGCGGAGGATCTAATCGCCGTCGAGTTGCGCATGCTCGAGGTGAGGTTGAACAAACCAATCTACGTCGGTATGTGCATTCTCGAGATATCCAAGACGTGCGTATACGATTTTCATTACGACTACATGATGCCGATGCATCGCAAAAGGTGTAAGATAATGTACACTGATACCGACAGTCTCATATATTTTCTCGAGTGCGACGACGCGTACGAGGATATGAAACGCGACATCGCGAGATTCGACACGAGCGGCTACCCCGAGAACAACGCATACCGCATGCCGCGCGTCAACAAGAAGATACCCGGTTTGATGAAGGACGAGAACGACGGCGCGGTCATGACGGTATTCGTTGGACTGAGATCGAAAATGTACGCCTTGAGGGTCGAGGGAAAGAGCGACACAAAGAAAATAAAGTGCGTCAAGAGAAACGTGGTCGCGAGAACGATAACGTTCAACGATTACATGCGTTGCCTGAGAGACGCGATAGAGCTGTCTAGGCGACAGTCGTGTATTCGTTCGACGTTACACGAAGTGCACACCGTGTCGAAGCTCGCTCTCAGCCCGTACGACGACAAGCGATACGTCGTTTCCGATTCGTACGACACTCTACCGTGGGGGCATTACAAGATACCGTCGTGAAGAGGAACTTTTTTTCTTATCAACGTTATATTTTTTTAGCAATAAAGTACACAATGCGTTTTTGGGTTTAGATTTATACGCGCGATCGTTGGAAGGCAGAAATGTTTAAACTGTCTAGTCCTACCCACGATGGTCGATAATTTTACATATAGAAAGCTGAAGTTTCCACATAGTTTTTTCAAATCTACATTAAGAATAAATAAAATATCGTTATCATTATTAAGAAATACATATATATATTTTAAGCTTACATTAAGGTGAACAACATAAAAAATACATTATGTTTACTACAACACATTTGTCTTATTTATCCACGCGTTATGCGTACTGTTCATTCCTAACCACTTCATTTATATGTCGTTGCCTCGCCTGCGCAACACTTTCTCCACGAGGTAAACGTCGGGGTTGGAAACTCGCAGCAACTCGTGCTCGTAAAATCCTCCTATCGGTTCCCCGCGGTAGTCTTTCAACAGATACGTCACAGGATTGGTTCGTTGTATCTTAGCGACACGGAAGATCTCGGTAGTCCAGTTGGGAGTATAACTCTTTTCGAACAGCGTCTTGAATTTGCTCACGCGCACCGGATCGTTCACCTTGAATCTACCCGAAGCGGCTATCTTTGCGCGACTGTACACCGTGGACAGGAGTCTCTTGGCTACAGCGGCGTCACTTTCGCCGGCGGCATTCCGATCGTTCTATGTCTGCGGTGGTTGTAATTTGACAGCAGACGCGGCAGCGCGTTGACCCACGCGTACGATCCGTTGAGCGTGAAGAGTTTCCACATGTCGTTCTTCAGCATGCGAAAATTTCTCCGCCACCGACGCCTTCATCACCGAGTATGTCGAGTAGTGATTTATATCGTGTTTTCTCATGATCTCTCGCACATTAGTGTTGTAGAACTTATTTCCCTTGTCCGTTTGCAGATTCCTCGGATATCGCTCGTCCTCGCGAAATATCCTCGACAGGGCCGCGGCTACCTCGTTTCCGCTTTTGCTCTTGAACGGTAACGCCCACTCGTACTTGCTCAACACATCAATAATTGTTAGTATGTAGTAGTAACCCTTGTTGTGCCGCGCGTAGGGACGCATCTCGACCACATCGGCCTGCCACAGATCATCGTAACCGCGCACCACGACGCGACGTCGCGGGAAGTTCCTCCGCGCCGGTGCGTGCAGCTCCTCCACGAGTCTCCGCTTCTTGGCGCTCATCGTTGCGCGCGTGTATTCCTTTCTCGACTGCGCGATTGCGTAAAAAAAAAAAAACGGCTTATCTACCTCCTTATTGACGTTCCCCCCTATTGCCGCGAATGTTTGCTATCTCTCTCTCGAACATTCCTTCGTCACCATCGCTCTTTCAATCTCGCGGAATTTGGCTAGAAAATCGTTCATCGCGTTTCTCAGTCCGCTCATGACGCTGTGTATCTCATTCACGTCGTTTCTCAACAAATCCGTCTTGTCCGTCGTCTCTCCGATAGCCTTCTGCGCGCCGAGTATCTGCTCCGTTTGCGCAGACGTAGATTTTTCTAAAATCTGTATCTGTTTTTCAATCTCCTTGAATCTGGCCAGAAATTCGTTCATCGTGATTCTCAGTCCGCTCATGACGCTGTTTATCTTACCCACGTCGTTTCTCAACGAATCCGTCTTGTCCGTCGTCTCTCCGATGGCCTTCCGTGCGTCGAGTATCTGTTTCGTATGCGTGGATCCGAATTTTTCCAGGTTTTGAATCTGTTTTTCCCGCGTCTTTTCAGTCTCCTTAAATTCGCTCAACGTGGTTCTGAGTCCGTTCACGTCGTCGTTTACCCTATCCACCTCGCTTTTTACCGTCGACAATGATTTATTCGTTTTCTCGTAAAACGACTCGATCTCCTTTCCCGATTCCCGAAGCGCGCGTTCGACGTAACTCTTGTTCGTCGCGTTGCTGTCGATCTCCGGTGCGGCTAGACGTCGTAGCTTGCGCTCCCTCGCGTCGTAGGAATTCTCGTTCAAGCAGAGCGCGTTGTCTCGCACATAGTTTTGTAGGGAGTCGATCGAGGGTCGCGATCTTTCCGTTGCGAATCCACCGCCGTCGCCGCGTTTCCTCAGAGACATTCCGAATTTGTTCACCGACATTGCGCCGATCTCGTCAAGAATCGCACTGCCGTCGCGGTCGACACGACGGTTCAATTTATAATCAATTCGATCTCGCAAAGCTCCTCAATTATCGACTGAATCTCGTTACCGTGCGCGTCGTTGCCCGCTCGACGAGAGGCTTCGAGCAATCAAAGACAATCTACCAATTCGTTAGGATCGTCCCAATAAATGTAATCTATTGTATTGTCATTCAATCTCATGACCGACGGTAATCTGGTCACGCCAGCGCCCTTTCTATTACTGCCGATCCTTTCGCGCGATATCAACGGAGCGATGATGTGTCTGTATTTTTGTCCTTTGTTACCCATGATGGGTTTAAGAGCACTGTAACCGCGTCTGTAAGCGTTTGTCGCCAACAGTAGATTTCTGTACTTTTGCAGGTCGTCCTCGGTGTAAATTGCGTCATCGGGAATTCTCTTGAAGATTAATTCGTACAAGCTGGGCGAAGAGTTACGGCGAGGAACAGAAAAAGGGACGAGAAGTCTTTAGAAGCAGGTTGGGCCCGAGGAGACGAAGTCCGTTATTCCGTGGCAACAGCTCGGAATAGGGCGAGGTACGTTTCAGAGTCCTGGAGCCTGCGGTGGAAATGGAACCTCCTGGAGACTGCCTTTCCGGATTGTCGGGACGACAATCAAGAACGGGGGGAGCAGTGTTGCGCCCGGGACGCGCCCATGCCGTGACACCCGTATTGCGGGCTGAATTGGTTTCGTTCCGCAGAAGTTTCAAGCCGCAGCGCGTTCCTTGACAACGGAACGCATTTGATGATTATTGATTATTGCCTGTCAGATTTCCCTCTGACTGAAAACTCGAGCGGACGTTTTCGTTTGCGCTCCCTGATTGTTAACGTTCACAATAAACCATTCTTTTGTTGCTGAATTTGTTTACGCTTATTTCGTGAGACGCGAGTGTACGAGCGGGCGAGCGCGGAAGTGCGGGAGTGCGTGAGTGAAAGCCGACGGAGCGCAACATTTATCTCACTCGTGCCCACGTATCTCACTCCGTTCACGATCACGGAATCGTCCGCGTTCACGTCGAAGCGTTTGTCGCCGAGCATCGTGCCGTCATTCCCGAAGTACACGCCGTAAACGTGATCGATTTCGCTTTTTGCGTCACCGCTTAGAAGAGCGCCCACGTATCTTTGCCTCAACGGACCCAATTGACTGTGCAGTTCCTCGTGACCCTGCGGCGTTCGTAGAACGCCCCTTTTACGGATGTTTCGAGGGAGGGCAACGGTGACGCGTCGGTCTCAAAAACCTCCTCTTCCCCCATCCGCTCGTACGGCGATAATTTTCGCGATTCCAGAGGCGTGGAATGGATCGGGAGCATCTCTGACTCGGTGGTAGTTTGTTTTTTTCTCTTAGGTCTCGATATTATTTTTCGCGCGAATGTTCCTTTGTCGTCGTCGTCGCCACCTTCGCTATCCTCGCGTTTCTTTTTAATGACGATTCCTTTCGTCGTCGCCGCACTGTCGTTCTTGGATTCGCCTCTTTCGACGTGTTCGACGATTTGTTTCAACGGGTCGACGATCGGCTTGAATTGTCTCTCGAGAGCCATCTCGTTCTCCATACTGCCAGTTTTCAACTCTTTGTATTTTCTGCGTATCGACGCGCGCGTTTTAGCGATCTGTCGCGCGGTCTTCTCTCGTTCGGCGGTGTCCCTCGCGTCGCTCATCGCTCTCGGAACGTTCGACAGCTACTGGTCGCTCTACAGTACGGCAAAGTCGTTGAATCCTCGTCTGTATCTGCTGTTTTGTAGCGCGCTGTCCTTGTCTATCACCACGAAATCGTACCTGCACCGCCAACACTTGCGACACAACGCGCAGAAATCTTCATACGACATGTCGGGGCTCACGTGATCGTCGTACACGTGCCTCAGATTAGTTCCGTCTTGTCTAAACAGGACCAACAGATTTGCGTTTTCGCGTATTAGATGCTTCGGTATCTTAGCGTACGTTTGACAGAGATAGAAACAATCGATGTTCGAATGTCGACCCATGGTGAAGTACTCCCTGATTGCGTCCTGTTTGTCACAGGCCACGTCGTCGAACACAAATATCGAATCGGGGAGCGCCTCGCTCGGCGGCACGACGTGGCGATTGTTAGAGAACGCGCGATAACCAATCTCGTTCATCGATTCGAGCAGTCTCTCGAGGTAAAGATACTTCGGCTGATGCAGGGATTTTGAGTACACGTAAACGTTCTCGAAACGCAGGCCGTGCGAACTTTCCAGTAGGCTTATCAACACGTTTGTCTTACCGCAGTTGGAAGGGCCGCAGATGACGCAACGTATCGCGATTGGTAAAAGAGGACCGTGTCGACGCGTCTCTCTCGACGTTAAACCCGACGTCAGTCGCTTCTTGCAATCTAAATTCAACACTCCTATCGCCGACGGTTGTCTCACGAATCGCATCGTTACGCGCGTGCGCGCACACTTGCCCTATTTATACGTACGTTCGATCGATATACGCTCCCAGTTACCGCGATGTTTCTCGTCCTGGCGGATAAACGCGATATTCTCGGTCTGTCCGCCGAGCAACTGAAATTCGTGCCGAAGATTTTTCTGCTGCGCAACTTTTCCAAGTACGTCGATCGATTGTGGGACAAATTGCCCGTTCATCTGAGGACGGATTCCGACGTACAGGACTGTCGTCCGTGTTTGGAACATTACAATCGTCCGTGGCAGAGAACGCACATAGACGGTCCGCCATCGCTCATAAAGGATTGGGGTGCATGTCGCGCGCAGCGGCGCGAAGCGTCGGCAGCGGCCTCCTCAACAGAACGATAAACGCGCTTTCCGAATTACACATACCCGGCTATCAATTCTGCGGGCCGGGTACTCGTCTCGCCCAGCGACTAGCGCGCGGTGATTGAAGTATCAATCCGTTGGACGAAGCGTGTCGCGAGCACGATATTGCTTACTCGCAAAGCGGCGATCTCACCGATCGGCACGTCGCCGATCGAGCGCTAGCTGAAAAGGCGCGCGAACGTATCACAGCGAGCGGCATAACCCTTGGCAAGAGAGCCGCCGCGACCGCCGTATGGGCTGCTATAAAAACAAAAACGAATTTGGGCATGGGCATGAGAAAGAGGAAGAAAAGAGCGGTAACGAGAAAGAAAATTCTCCCGTTGGCGAAACGTGGGGGTCTCCTACCCTTTCTACCGATATTGAGAGCGCTCAGATCCCTGATCGGTGGAGCGGCTGGCGTGGCCAAGGCGGTGAACGATAACAAGGCCGCTCAACGTCAGCTCGAGGAACTGCAACGTCACAATCGCGCGTTGGAGGGTCGCGGACTGTATCTCGCGCCGTACAAACGCGGTAGTGGCGTGACGAACAGAAGACGAACAAGTAAAAAAAATCCGCCGAAAAAGACACTGACGACAACGACGACGCTCGATTTGCCGACGTCCGGCGTCACGACGAACGAGCAATTTAATCGGTCCGCGCGCCTTTCGCACATACCTTTCTTTAGGGGCGTGTTTATGCGCAACGCGTTGCTGACAAAAGTGCGTCGCGAGGAGAGCGGAATCGTGAATCTCGACGACGTGGAGGGCTCGGGTACGCACTGGGTCGCCTATGCGAAGAGGGGCAACAACGCGATCTACTTTGACAGTTTTGGAAATCTTCGACCCCCGAGGGAACTCGAACGATATCTCGGGAGTGACGTGAATATCGTGTACAACCGTCGCTCGTATCAGACGTTCGATCAGAGCATCTGCGGTCAATTGTGTCTGCGGTTTGTCCGAGACGTCGACTGAAAACGTCTCTGAGAGGGAGAAACAATCTCGCTATGTCGCTGACGCTCTCGCTAACCGGAAGAAGCAGCGTCCTCTCAGCCAGCTACTTTCTCGCTCTGGATCTGAGCGGCGGCGAATACGAGATAGGTCTCGCGAATTTCGAGACGTACAACACGATACCGAACATTGACTCTACGAACAATAAATTTTACTTCGACAACGACGTGATTGCTATTCCCGAAGGATCCTACGAACTGGACGCTATAGATAGATACCTGAGAACGGGTATCCTCCGCAAGAAAAGTACGATTTCTTCGCACGGTATAAGCGAAACATTACGCGAGAAGAAGAGAGACGATTACATATACGTAGACGATAACGATGACGACCGCGAGAAAAGCGAACACTCGATAATTCTGCGCGCTAACGAGAATACCATGAGAAGCGAGATCAAGTGTGCTTATAAAGTTGACTTCACCAAATCGAACAACATTGGCTCTTTGTTAGGTTTCTCGACACGTCGCGTACTCGAGCCGAATAAATGGCACGCGTCCGACGAGTCGGTAAATATTATGCGCGTGAATATCATTCGCGTGGAATGCAACGTCACCGCGGGAGCCTATAGCAACGGCAAGCCGGCGCACACGATACATGAATTTGCGCCGAACGTTCCACCGGAATATAAACTGTCGGAGACTCCGACGCAGATCATTTATCTTCCGGTCATCGCTCGGAGCATCACCGATATAACGTTACGCGTCGTGGATCAAATCGGACGATTGATCGACTTTCGCGGGGAGGAGATAATGGTTTGACTACACGTGCGCCGCAGAAGATAAAATAAAAAAAATCGAGGACGGATATGTGCGAAAGGTGCTCGTTTTGAACGAGTTGTTCGCAAGAGCCACATCCGCCATTGCACCACCGTTCGGCGCTCCGACGAAAAGAACGCGCGGACTGATTGCAAAAGAGAAGAAAAAGAAGAAAAACGGACTGAGCGCTGCGAACGTCGCTTTGCTACAATCTCTGGAATTCGTCGTGAGGAACGATCATGGTCGACATCCTGAGTATCGGAGGTGAACCGATCTTCGACGATCGCATCGTCAAGATCGAGACTCACACTTATAATCCGTATGCCAATACCACGTTCGGGAACAGCGACGAAATACGAATTCCGATACAGCAGCAGGATCTGTACACTCTACCCTGCGAAAGTTTTCTGTACATCGAGGGGGTACTCTCTGACGACTTTCCGGAAACAAATTCGGATACGACGATGGACAACAATTGCATGGCGTTTATGTTCGACGAGATTCGATACGAACTCAACGGCGTAAAGATCGGCAGGAACAGAAACGTCGGAATAACCAGTTCGATCAAGAATTTTGTGCCGCTGACCGCCGAGAGAAGCAGGAAGCTGCAAAACGCGGGATGGACTGTGAGGAAAACGTGAGACCTCGTTCGAGAACTAAAATCGGCGATTTCAATTTCTGCGTACCCCTTAATGTACTCCTAGGTTTTTGCAAGGATTACAAGCGAGTGGTGATAAACGCGCGACACGAACTCATTCTGATACGTTCCCGAAACGACGCTGATTGCATCATCACAAAACCGGAACGCCACAAGAATCCTATGATTACTCTGTTAAAAGTGCAATGGCGAATGCCGCACATAGTGCTGAACGACGTCAATAAATTGTCCTTTTTACGAACGTTGGAGAGCGGACAATACCTAAGTATGGGCTTCCGCTCGTGGGATCTGTACGAGTACCCTTTGATGCAAACCACGAACAGACATTCGTGGGCCGTGAAAGCAGCGACGCAGCTTGAGAAACCGCGATGTCATTTTTGCTCTACAAACCGGGAGGTCCAACAACTTATTGAAACACGCCTCCGAGTTCGATGACGGTAATCTCACCAATGTAAAACTGTACCTTAATTCAGATTTATATCCCTACGACAATATGAATTTAGATTTTGAGAAGCGTAGAACGGCCCTGTACGAGATGTACGCGAAATTTCAAAAGTCGTATTACGTAGGGTTCTAAAGAGTGCGAAAAAAACATGAAAAATTTAGAAAAAAACGTTTTTTTCCGGCTTTTTTTCCTGCCAATTTTTCCGATCTGAAAAATACAAAAAAAATTTTCTGTAGATTTACTAGATTTTTAGTTTAATGTATTTTGTCTTATTAAGATTTCATTTTTGCATTTAACTTCAGCAGACTAGACTATTGTAGAGTCTATCATTATCCTGAAAATGATTAATTAAAGGTGAAAATAGATAGTTATAACATGTGTAAAACAACGAAACACAGAAATTGACTTCAACTATTTATTTTTTATAATAAAAATAATAAAATATTGATAAAATAAACAAAAGAAACAATACTTGTCACAAACTTTGAAAATATGTATGCATATATGTATTACATATACATATGGTTAACAAAATAAAAATACTCTTGTGACTTAGACATCAATACTATCAATAGTATCATAACTTTGGCAATACTGACAATGAGTACTAGAATACTGGCCCACTTAACTGTTATAAACATTATGCAACTAGCGACATTTGATCTTTACTATCATAATCAATGGGAATATTTACGGGAATCTTACCCACTAAGTTATCAGTCATCAGATGTATACTCTGAGGTTTCTGAGTCTGAATCTGACCAATCACTCTCTGATAGTGGAAGCTCCAAATTCAAATTCCTATGCTCTTTGTCCAAAGAAACATCACTAAATTCACTAGCACTTTCCACATTTGGATTTAAGTTCTTAACTTTTTTAGGCAACAATGCATTTGCAGTGTACTGAATATTTTGCTTAATAGCTTTGAGCTTTTCTACCCTCTCATTCTTAAGTCTATTCCTTTTTTTGGTATGGATAGAGCCTTGAATGGACCAGTCTCTTTCACAGCCAGCTGATGTAGGAGGGATAGAAAGTAAACGAGAAGCCAGAGGCTCCAATGGTTGGCTTGCACATAAGCCTCCCCACCACACAGTAGGCTGAAGTGAATTCGGCAAATTGAGAGTTATCTCGCCAGTAAGTGAAAATAATTCAACTTCGGTGTATCTTAATTCGACCCAACTGGCCAACTTTATTAAATAGCACGCTACATTTCGACCTCGGGTTTAGGTCCTTATCAAGCGTTATACGTATAAACTATAAATTAGTTAGGCATAATGCCTGCTACGCCACATCTAAAAACTAATGATAACAAATGTAACGACGTGTAAAATATATAATTAAAAATTAATAAAAATAAAGTGCTTACATAGTTTATTCGTTGATAAATTAAAATGTATAGAGACCGTTGACACGGCATATTCGATCGTTTAGAACTTGTCGAGTCGGCGATGTTACTGTTAATGTGCGGACACGGACAACAACAAAACAGTACAGCTAAAGTGATCAGGAGAGGGAACAAAGTAAGAAGTGGGAAATTATGTCTCTTCTATAATACGTTCGTAGAGAGCGTTGAGATTCTCCGTGTCTCTTTGTAAATTTTTATTGTCATTAAATTTGAAGTGAATTCGCTGATTCCCATAAATATTCCCTCTGGTAAAACCCCGTACCAGTTCTATAAGCAGCAAGGTCTGCCATCAAGGAAGCTTTATCGAGACCAAAATGTATACATTGTTTACTTATGAAATCCATTGCTGAATGAATTTCGAAACTGTCCAGTTTTTTCCCCTTAAAACGAGGGTCAAGTAAATTTGCTGCAAAATGGACCTCTAAATTACAGTGATACAATCTTTCTGTAATTGCTTTTTGTACAGCTTCTTGTTCATTATGATTAAGTGGAGTAGATGGTAATAAATCTTGCATACTCTTACGCACATTGGAAGTTACTTCTGGGACAAGTGATAATATAGCTGTATCGCCTTCAACTTTTTTGATTGCAGTATGCAAAGGAGCTAAAAAGTCATGTTGAATCTTGACCGTGTCCCAAAACTCTTCATCATCTAAAACAATAGATCGAACATCTCTAGGAATACAGTCTTTCAATTGCTCACATATCACAGTTTGTTGTAACGCAGACTTATTAACTAGTAGTGATTCTAAACATATCACAATATAACACCAACGAGTCTTGGGTGGAAGTTTCAGAGTTATGCCTTGATTTATGCCTTGATCAGCTTGTTTGCTCTGAAAAGTAGCCAACACAACTGTTTTTTTCTTTACAGTCTTAATCACACTTTTACTTGTTTGTAAAATGATGACAGAGATGGTTGCTTCATGATGTCATTTAACAGCAAATTAAGAGAATGAGCACTACAAGCAACTGCGCACATATGAGGAAATTTCTCTAAAACTAAACACCAAGCTGCTTTCATTACTGCAGCATTGTCTGTTATCAAAACAAAAAATTTTTTGGGGTTAATATCATAGTTAGTCTCACAGTCTTCAATAATTTGGATTAGTTCTCTACTAATAAAAGCAGAATTTTCCCTTTTCTGGCCAGGGTTAACATTTTTTATAAAAACTATAGCAGGAGTTGATATTAAGAAATTTACAATACCCTCAGCCCTAATGTTAGACCACCCATCAGTCATCAAACCAAGGGACACTGCTGACTTCAGTTTATTTGAAGCACTTGTCATAACCCTGCTGTATTCTGCATTAAGTAAAGGCGTTCCAAACTCATAAGGAGTAGGAAGAGAATAGCTAGATCTAAGTTCATGAAAAGCTGCTTGCCAGTAGGGATTGCTAAACATAGTGAGAGGTGCTGAAGTTACATACATGGCCCGTGCCAAGAGCTCGTCAATTTTCTTTTTCTTTTCTAAAGGAGTCTTTTCTACAAATGAGATTATAGAACTTTGGCTTGACTTCACTAAGTGTTTATGAGATACTACTTGGTTTCCATTAGATGAGGATGAAGCACCAGAGTGCTTGTCATTTTCTGCTTGAGGGTCATCAATAATAATAATGTCACTTCTGTCACTCTCACTATGTTTCCTTTTCTTATTTTTTGATGTCTTTTTTAGTGAATCAATAGCTCTCTGTTTAATATTTTCCGGACAGATTGGGCACTGGTATGCCAAATGTCCATTCATCCTCGTCGCATTCGGAAATGAATAAGATACATTGCAGTAATTGCATAATACAGTCTTCTTTTTTTTCCCTGTGCCATCACATTGTCCTTCGATCATTTTAAACTCTAGCCACACCTTGTCTTTCTTTGGGCCCATAATTAAATTCTGAAAAATAGAATTGTCATTAGTCACCTAACCTAGCAATTCATCATGTATGTGGACTGTACAACTTTATATCATAATTAAAGGGTGAAACTTACGTAATTCTTGTGAAAACCTCAATAAATTTCGGCTTCTCAATGTCTAGTCGCCTTGCGGTACCTTCCTGGCGTTGTTTGTTTGTTGCAATTTGCAATGCACGAGCTTCACATTGGGTCTGTTATTTTCAGCTGCACTAGTTCAGCAGTGCAGTTGAAAAGAACAGATCCATTGTGTGTGTAGAAGCGGCACTTGTGCATCCCAGCGCTTCGTGCTGCCTCGCGCGGCTCGCGCCACCAATTCAAACGCAATTACGGCAAAAAATTATATTTTTCCGTTTTTTTCGGAAAAAAACCGGTTTTTTCCCGTGGTTTTTTTTACGAAATATATTTTTCCTGGTTTTTTAGAACCCTAGTATTACGGATGCGAGCGAGAAAACACGCTCCTAACGATGGAAGAATTCGACAAATGGAGTCCGTTCGTGGTGCTCGACTGTTCTCGTCAGAACAAATCCGTTAAAAGCGCCACCGTAGACGTTCGCATAGAGTTCGATTGCAAACGTAATATAGATTCCAATACGACGGCCTACTGTCTCATCATCCACGATCGCTTGATCGAGTACAGTCTGCTGACCAACGTAGTCCGTAAAATAAATGTAAAGGAAAAATAGAAGCGCGTGAAGCAATGAGTGACAAGTTTAAACAGAAGTGGGGGTAACGACCGTCCGTTCCGTAGCCGACACTCGCGACGGAAAATCTTCCAACATAGAGAGAGAGAGACGATGTCCGGCGACCGCGATGTACCCATATTCGTGGATCTGCAGGGATTCGTTATCCGCGATAAGTTCACAGTTAAAGAAGTGGCCGTGCTCAGAAACGGAAAGGAACTGATTCACCATGTGTTTCGCGCGCCATTAGCATGGGATCTTCTAACGAGAGCGGAAAAATCGCGGGCATGCTGGTTGACGGCGAATCATCATGGTTTGAAGTAGAACGATGGAGAGGTGAATTACATTCGGACGAGAACGATCATCCGACGCGCCGTGTGCGACGGGCTGAACTGCGAGACGCTCAAGCTCATCTACGTAAAGGGCGTTGAAAAGAAACGATGGCTGGAAGAAATTCTCGGCGACACCGTCGATGAATTCAACGCTAAAATCGAGTCGATGGACGTCGAATACGAGGAATTCGGTCGATTGGAGACCCTCGGTGCGATCCGATCTTTTTTCTGCGGGCGCCACGCGAAAAACTGCGCCATGGAGAACGTGTGCAAGTTGCACGATTGGTGGACGGAACGTCGCGCGCGTCTCGACACTCTGTAACGCTGCGTTTATCGAGAAATTTTATTGTATTATAGAAATGACGTTTTTTTTATTTACTACAATTCGATATTTTTTAAATGTACTTTAACTTAGGTATTTATATAGAATAGCTACTGCACCTCAAAAATTAATAAAAATAGGCTCATTCGACGCATTTTGGCACGAAACGAAAGAATCTGGCAGAAAAATGCGGCGGTCTGCTCTGCGAAGCGAGATATTTAGCGTTAAAGTTGACGATTTTTAGGTTAGAATCCTGTCGTACCGACGTGATGTAGCGATCATGAACATGCCCCGCGGCCACACGCGCATGCTCTGTCAGCTCTGTGGCCACCTTAGCGCGGCGACCTTAACGCAATTTCAGATTATTATTTACAACCTCCAAATGTATTCAGTTGAGCAAATAAATAACAATCCGTGGCTCGCGGTACAAGATGTTGTTGGCGATGCGAAAACATGGCCCAAATTTATTCGGAAGATGTTTTGGGACAAAAATTTTAAAGATCATAATAGAATGATCATTGTAAATTTTGCAATTTTAAACCACATTTCGGAAGATTTTTTGCACGAAATCCTAAGTTTTACATTGAGAAACGCATACACAGAGGAGAGGAAACGGAATATTAAGGATAGATTCCGTTATTTAAATAACGAGGTAACTTAATTTTAATTGATAATTATATGATCAAATAAGTATTATTGTTTTTTTATACTTTGTAGGAATTCGGGCAAATTCGTCGCAGCAATGTATACAGCTACAGCGTTTATTTGAAAAAAATGTTGGATTTAAATTTCAACCCAATGCATAAATAATAAAATTAATTTATTTAAATATCGACTATATATATATATATATATATATATATATATATAACATGTTAATAGAATAAAGATTATTAATCAAATTATAAAATAAAAATTGACTTAGACTTCACAACGGGATACATCAAACATTAATTGTGAGAAATGCGGATGTTGCAACACAGTTTTCTTATTGTTCCGATGTCAAATATGTCTCCAAATGTTAATTAATCTGCTTGCCCGGCCTCGACAGTAGACAATGGAGGATACATCTGAGCGATGACGTCGAAGAAGATTTTTATTCTCTCAGCCCTAGGATGAGCGTGTTTGAATAAAAATTCGAATAAATATCCCTCGACATGGTACGATCGAGTCCCGTACTTTGGAATATTTGCTCGAACTTCTCTCCAAACACGTTCAATGTGCTGAGTATGGGCGCCTGTAAATTAAGAAGTATTTATTTTAACATATAGGTACTTGTAACTATCACATGTTTTGTCGTTACTTACCAGTATCTGGATCGACGGAGTTGTACGTGTGATTGACTGTCAGATGTTGGAAGCCCTCATGGTTAAGACAATTATAGGACTTCCAACAATCTGAAACAATCGTTGTTCCTGGCAGGATCCACTCCTTAATGCATGCCAGGAGCGTTTGTTCCGTACGATCCTCTACTGGCACAATAAAAATTTTCTTCGACTCTTGCTCGTATCCTCCAAATATCCAATTGCCTTTCAAAAGGCGACCACGGTTGTATTTACGATGGCCAATTTTTGCCTCGTCGATTTCAACGGTGCGTCCTGGACCTCCAAGTTTCTCACTGCACTTATCAGCCCAGTACGCACAGACCTGTAAATATAAAATAATAATAATAATAATATATGTAGATATTTAAAATTAGTGCATAAAATTAAAGTATATTACCTCGCGACAAAAACTGAACCAGTCGACAACCGTGTTGGGAGAAACACCAAGTTCTTCCTCGAGGTCTTCTTGTCGAGGAGGGCGTAGCATTAAGAAACTCGCTATGATTTTGCAAATTGTAGCGAGTTCCAAATTGCTGTTTCCAAACCAAGTGCCTACTTTAGCACTTTTAAAAAAATTACAGCATTTGGAGACACGTTTCTTTTTTGAAGAAGTTGCTGTAGCATATCTTCTTTGACATCGGAACAACAATGTCTCTTTATTAATTGCTAATTCTATACCGCAATTCCCACAATTAATTTTTGACGGCAACACACCGTGTTGAATTAAAAAATCGACTAATTTTTCATGACTCGCCATCAACTGTATAAATTCGAAAAACAGCATTTTCTCTAGATAATTATTTTTATTACGATTCTTATTTTGCGTATATGCAACCCATATTAGACATAGTATTGGCGCGCTTCATTTGTTTAAAATTTCGTGATTGTGTCGCCACATTTCGTCGGTATGACAGAGATTTCATAACTTGTCAAGTCGACAAATATGTACTTTTTATATACCGACTGTTCTCTGCTTTAACAAATTATTTCTGTTTCGTTAACTTCAACGCTTAATATCTGTAGCAGAAATAATTTGTTAAAGCAGAGAATAGTTG
>JASTWK010001079.1:0-52521 GCA_030770225.1 Temnothorax unifasciatus
TATCAATCCGTTTCCTCGATGATCTCTACGGCGATCTCCACGTAACTCGGTGGACCCACGTTGACGCCAATTTCGAGGAATGTATCCGTATAGCCGTCAACGCGTATCGTTTGCTGAGTATACGAACCGCGCGACGCTCCAACGAAATACTGTAAAAATAACGAAATTAGTAATTTAAAAAATACAATTATAATTTGCAATTTTAAAAAAATATAAAGCTTTATATTTAAGAAAAAAACGAAAACTTACTTGTACATTTGTTCTCGTACGATGGAGTTTCATCATCGTGAATGGGTACGTAATAATTCATGCGTATGCCACCGCTGCTGCTGCTTCCTTCAGCGGAATACATTCTCTCGGTATGGAGAAGACGCGGACCCGTTGCTGCAAGCGACCGATGCAAGGACTGATCGTCGTTTTATAAAATTAATCGAATATACCGGCAACCAAAACTATGATGAAGGAAGGGGAAATTAGTGTTTCTGGAAACGCGCAATCAGCGCTCTGAAAATTTTAGGAGAGGGGGCTATGGTATCATATCCTATTTACCACGTAATCTAACAATTCATATTTATATATTAAATTAAATTTAATTACCTTTCAAATTTTTACATATCCTCGAAATTTTGAATAAAACATAGTTTATTGACAGAGTCGCAGTCTCTAATCGCAAGTGAGTTAAAACCTGCCAAAATTTTGTTATCAATCTTAAACAAATGTGTAGCCACAGAAAATCCACTTGATGTTAAATCCAACTGTTTTTAAATATTGACTTGTGGGTGCAAAAAAAGATATTATATTATGGATGTGAGTAGAATTTTTACATTGTATATTACATAAATTTAACACATTTTAATTTAAAGAGACTACGATCCCATGTTTATTCTTCTGAGACGTTTATTTACTGCGTACATATAACTCAACGATCTCATATCTAGGTTTTTTAAATATTTTTTTTAGAATTATTTTATCCTGCAAAGATAAAAAATAAAATTTTAATACATGAGATTACATGTGGTGGCCGAGCGTGTACCCCTACCAAAGATAGCGCTACACTAATTAACCGCGTTTTCTCGCGAGCGCTCGACCGCGCCGAATTAAGTAAACAAATTCGACAACAATATTTATTGTCCTGATCGACGCTCTCATCGACGATCTTGTCGGACGATATAAGCTATAGGCAGACATGTACATGTGGAGAGTCATATCATCGTGACCCGCAGAGAGTTGCATGGTTATTGTTGGAGACTCATATTCCACACATCTAACCATACACTACTACTATACTCTCCACTACATATGTTATCCTCAAAATACATTTGAGTACTTACAAGAAGTACAGATAAATTCTTGCAGAGTGACTTCTCCTTAATTACTGATAGGCAGTTGATATCATCTGTATTATACTTTGTATTATCCAAATGATAATTCCTGGATATTTCTTATCCTTAGAAGATATATCGCTGTGAAGAATATTAATTTTACTTGTTCAAGGGTGAGGATATTTATTGAAATGCTAAAATTTTTTATATCAATTGCACAGCATCTAGCCATGTAGAATACTTTGAAGAGCTGGACACATAAAATTTGTTTTTAAAACAACAAAAAAATATGTGTGAAAAATTTCAGAAAGAAACCTCGAACAGTTTTAAATTTATTCTATTCTAAAAATCACCTCCAAAAACAGCATTCTATACAAGAATACCCCCTTAAGAGAATTAAAAAAAAAGATTGAATATTACATATAAACAATTATTATAATACCGTTCACAAATACTACAATATTCAAGAAATTTTGAAGATCGAGTATATCCAAGTGAGCATTTTTATCACGTTGTTTTTTTAAAAGGCTCTTTTGTGATATGTTCTAAATTCCTTGGTTGTTAAGTTGTCCCAAGTTTGTAGTGAATTTAAGGGTAAAATATAACAAAAAATTCTCTCCGTGCATGTAATAATATATCAGAAAATACATGCCATGACTAATGTTTCGAAAAAATCTCCATAATTCGGAAAAATGGTAGGTGTTCCAATTATATTTCTAGCTGTTTCGGCTAAACTTCTATTATTAATATGACATCCTGTCGCAGTGGCACCATTCCCAAATTGATAGATGAAATCAACACAATCCATTACATGCAATACTTATTATAATTATCCCACAATTAAAAATTATATATTATTATA
Organism: Temnothorax unifasciatus; assembly: GCA_030770225.1. Taxonomy (NCBI): domain Eukaryota; kingdom Metazoa; phylum Arthropoda; class Insecta; order Hymenoptera; family Formicidae; genus Temnothorax; species Temnothorax unifasciatus. Next base: position 2,185 of record JASTWK010001079.1, read on the forward strand.
AATTTATCTTGTATGCTCTTATGATGTCAGACTGATAATCGAAGTAACATATTTTATTCGTTCATCAAAGTATATCACACAAACGCTATTTGTAAGCCGAACAATAGGGTAACTCAGGTATATACGTCACACCTAAGGACAACTCAAATACTACTGCGGCTTGACGCATCCCTCGATATGTACCCTTTGCTCTTCCCACTCCAACTGAATCTTGAAAGATCATTTCTTTCTTTGTTTTGCATTTCTTCCTCTGTTTGTGTCTGCATCGTGAAAAAAATAGCGCAAAATAGATACGTCTACGCATAACCATCACCCCTTTTCCAAGAAAAAATTTGTTATGGCACCATGAAACACGAATAGTCCTCGAGTGGATAACGTATTATAAGAAAGGATATTAATAAAGATATCATACATCTATTTCCAATTCAAGTATTTAATATGACACATACGTCATACATACTTTTTTGTATATTTAATATTTTATATTGGATATTTTGTATTTAATATTTTTTTACATAGTTTTATTTTTTATATGTTTTAAAATACGATCTGCATGAATTAAATCACATTGTCCTTGGGTATCCATGCATTGTGTGATCCATCGAATCCCAGCCATTTCACGTAGGCCTCGTCACTCCCTCCTGTGCAGTACTCTTTACACGAGATACGTGTCCGGGTAAGTCGCACGATGTAACTCGTGATCGTAGAACGCTCCAGCGATAGATTTTCCGCGATAGTCCTCCAGCAGATAGGTTACGAGATTAGTACGTTGCACTTTAACGATCTTAAACACCTCGATGATCCAATTCGGCGTATAACCCTTCTCGAAAATGGTCTTGTATTTGCTGACGCGTACCGAGTCGACGACGTTACATATATTACGTTACATACATATACTACTGCATACGTTATACTATTACATATGTACGTGCTTATACTACATCATACATTCATACATTCATGCGTTAACGACAGACATACGTTACACTACTACGTTTACTACTACTATATTACGTTACATAGCTATACTATTATATGCGTTATACTATACATACATGCATACATACATCATACATACATACATACATACATACATACATACATACATACATACATACATACATACATACATACATACATACATACATCATACATAATCATCCTACATCATACATACATACGTACATACGTACATACGTACATACGTACATACGTACATACGTATGTACAGTATCTTATGATCAAACACATAAATGCCATTCTACAAAAATTCTTTCAAATGATAAAGGTTTGCTTTCCCAAAAATTCCAAAAGCTACAAGGTATATGATATATGAATGTTGATACGTCTGTATATAACGTTCCACAAGGTTCTAGTAAGGATATAATCGTAAACTCCCGCTTAATGGACTCTCGGACATTGTAAGTGAATTTTATTTTGATACCTTATCCTACAAGTTACTACGGACGCATAGAATATTTTTTCAGCTTCTTCAAATATAACATAGATATTTAACAATCTTAATTCAAAACATTACGTTAAAATTGTACAATATTTTATTAAAACCCAGTAAATAGCAAATAATCTTGAAATTAAAAATCAGTGTTCTAAACGCATCTCTTAAAGCACCGATACATAATGTTATATTAATAAATATTTTGATACACTGAATAACACTTACTCAAAATTGTGATGTACCTAATTACATATAAAGTGAATTTAAAGGGCCAAAAAATCCATAGTTTGCTTTATTATACATATAAATACATTCGTAAATATGGTATTGCAGATAGGAATTATTAGACTTTTTGAGTATTTATATGTATTAATATACTATTTTCTGATACATATATGGACTGAATAGCAACATAAACATTTAACCAATCTTTTATTATACACATTGACAGCACAAAATTATTGCTTCTTGAATAAACACGGAAATTTAATAGAGTGATGATGATATTGTCACATATCACATGATATTCTAATAGTAGAGACCATAATGTTGAACTTTATAGAATAGTATCAACTCTTATTAGTAAAATTGATGTGTTTATTGAAGGAAACAGTGATTCTGTACCGTCAACTTGCATGTTAGATTGATTAAATGTTTATATTGCTGTTCAGTCAATGTATGTACTAGAAAATAGTTATTTTAGCATTAATACTAAAATCCTGAATACTGTATTAACCGCATGGCACAAATAATTTATTTAAAAAGTTTAATAAGATATAATTTTTATTTGCTTACGGACTTTTGACCTTTAAATGCCATTAATAAATAATTACATACATAACTATTTTGAATATGTATTATTTGCTGCATCCAAATACGTCTTATTAATAGAAGGTTATCCACCAGTTATAAAAGAGATGTACTTACAGTGTAAGATGTCGTGTTTTTAATCTCAAGATTATTTGCTGTATATATTATATATATATATATATATATATATATATATTATATATATATATATATATATATATATAGAGAGAGAGAGAGAGAGAGAATGCACAAGAATTTTTACACGACAATTCATGATCATGTATCCTCTATTAGAATCCTGTGGAACATTATGGGAGTATCAACATACATCCTTGTAGCGTTTGAAAGTTTAAAAAAACCAGTCCTTTACCCTGAAAGAACATTTGCAGAATAGCATTTAATACTTGTGGATAGTTATGGGAGTATCAACATATTTCCTATAGCCTATGGAGGTTTTAGAAAACTAGTCTTCTATCATGAAGGAATATTTGTAGACTGGCTTTTATGTTATATTACTATAGGTAATATATACGAATCAAAGTAAAGTACATATTTTAACATATGGCAATTGGAAAACATTATGTATAATATATGTGTTACAACTATGACTAGAAGCTTAATTTTATCAAATTTTACTTACCAATTTATATATTTGTGAGAATACGCTGGTAACAGACATGGCACATACATTAATTATTTAAATACGATGATACAGATAATACATTATATGCTGCATTCTGTGGATAAATCATTAATATCATATTAAAAATTATTTTAAAGTGTACAGACACACAGATATTACCTGGCTAAGAATATAAATGATATGTATTCTGCAAACATGTGTTGACACTAGAAGTGCATTGATCCTTCGATAAATACAGCAACTAAATTAGTGACAGTGGATAATTCCATAACATTTCACAAGATTCTGAAAGCGGAGACTATAATAATGAACTCTCGCTTAATAGAATCTCATGGTTTGTAAATGGATTTTGTTTAATATCTAGACATCCAAGGCCTGTTGTGTAATTACTATAGGTGCACAGAACATCTCTCCCCAGCTCCTATAAAAGTTAAAGAAAATTGATCATTAATAATGTAAATTAAAAACATAAATTTTGTATACCAGTAATTTTAGTAGAAATGTTGTCAGCAATAGTACGTACCATTACCAGCTACTAAACATATCTCATTAAAGGTTAGCAAACAACAAATAATGTTCAAATTTGAAATTAGAGTCCACACTGTAAATGCATGCTTTTACTCCTGTGTATTGCGTAGATACACAGATACATCATTTCTCACAGTAAAATAATTATATGCTGTGCCACTGAAAGAAAAGGAGATAATTAACTATTAAATCATTGCTAAGACATTGCTATAAATCAGTAAACTGCAATCTCAGATTATTAATGAATATTTAAATGCAATAAGCAGCTTTAATGTAACTTATTACGTATAAAGAGGAAGAATGTACTTCTAATTACTAAGATAAGTAACTGACCTCATATCTGGACGAAAGTACGCTCATTCAACACAACTTTGTGTGACAGAAAAAAAACATTAAAACATTCTATGTGTTTAGAGACAAAAGTAATGTTGAGGCACTGAAACCTTTTTTTTTTTTGGTGTTGTATCCCTCGGCTGAGGGATATAGTGCCTTCAGTTCCACCCGGAACTATATGACACAACGTTGCTGTATCCCATGGTTATTCCTTCTTATATAATCCTGTTGATCTTCTTAATGAACTTGTATATACATCTGTATGTAGACCATTCCTTGTCCTTCAACATTCTAGTGATATCTATTTCTTCTTGGATTCCTTTCACTCTAAGTTCTCTATCTAGATTCTCCCTCTCCTCATCGTACCTGCTGCATCTCCACAGCACGTGATCAATACTTTCACACTCCACGCCGCACTCACACCTGGCGTCCTCTATATACCCTTTTCTAGCGAGCGACTCATTGACATTGTAATGATTGCTCCTTAATCGATTACCCAACGTAATATAGTATCTCTCTTCATCCATTTTATGGAACCATGGCTTCTTTTTCTTTCTATTGTAGAAATTTTTGAAATAATATATCCCTTCCCTGGTCCAAACGATGTCCTTACTAAGTCCTAAGGACAGGCGTCCTAAGGTCAGAAATGGACAACCTTAGGACACCTGCCCTTAGAACATGACCTGCTAGATAGCCTTATGTTGAAAGGACATATGACTTTAGGTCTAAAAGCTATACGACCTAAGGACATGAAGACATGTCCCTAGGTCACATGGCCTTAGGATGGAAGGATATGACTATAGAGCGGAAGGATATACGACCTAAGGACATGAAGATATGTATGACTATAATAAAATCAAATAAATGTATATTGAGACCAATCAATGACATCGACAATTAATCCAATGGGGCAACATTCTGCAAATATTGGAATTAGAATACTTCTTTCTATTCACGCACGTCTTTCCTTTACCTTGAAAACTTTTATGGTTAAGCGTCGCTAAAAGTGCAACTTCTTCTTACTATAATATGTTTTTTATTTAAGGCCTAACTGTGACCTCACAGTTCCGATTTTAGCTTTAAGATATTTGTTTATCTTCGAAGCTCGAGCGAGACGATTTTCCTTCAATAGAGTCCTCTTCAGTTCCACTTCCTCTTCATCCATACGAAAATTGAAAAGCTCTAAAATAGAAAAAAATGACGTTATACATCTAAAATAAAAAAAATCTTAAAATATGTATGTTATATGGCTGAACCGACACAAAAAGTTTAGAACCAGTTTTAAAGCAATAAATCAATATAATTAAGAGTATAAAACTATATTATTTTTACAAGACTAATGGAAATTTTGTTAATTATGATATATGATGAGAAACATTGTAGTAACTAACGTTTTATGCAAGCTCTTTTCTCCGGTGTGCAAGCTGGTCTTGGCTCCTCTTCGTTTTCTGCTCCATCTTCTCCCTTCTTGCGTGAACGTGCTCCAGTTACTGATCGAAGAGCCAGCTTTTCACGCTCCCAAAGAACATCAGCCAAGTTCTTTGTAAATTGAGAATCCCCTAGTTCACCAAACTTAGCTGTCTTCTTTGCGATCTCGTACTGTTTTTTTGTCAACATACAGTCCTAAAAATAAAAGAAAAAATATTAAAGCAGAACAAAAATACATATTGAGTAACCGGGCTCAAGTTACTCTACCAAAAGCTGCGCGTGGTTCTCTCCGTAAACGCAGTATAGAACCACTTACATTTGGATATGATGGTGATTCTGGTGTTTCTTGAAAAGTCGAAGCCGGAGGAACAATGATCACAGGCGTTTCATGACTAATATTTATAGCGCTCTCTTCTATATTGACGGAACTCTAAAAATAATATATTATTATAAACCAAGCTATTAATATTTTTCTAACCACCATTATAAACCAAGCTATTAATATTTTTCTTAACTCAAATTATGCAATACAAATTGTTCAATTACTTAATAAAATACTTTAAGAAGTCATACCATTGATGATGCCAGTGGTTGGGTTTTCTGAACACTAGTATGGATTGAGATTGTTGATGGGATTTGCTCTGGAGATGTTTCAAGAACCTAATAAATAAAACAAATATGTAGACTCTTAATTTGTTATCAAATTGCATTGAATACATTAATATTGCTTTGTACAAAAATTAAAAAGAAATAATACTTTTTCACATAAAATAAATGATTGTGCTGTTTTTTCATTACTATTCATCACTGCCTGTTCAATATTCAAATATGGATCTTCCTTGATAGGTGATAAAACAAGAGTAGGAGTTTGACTTTCATTAAGTGTAGGCATTGCTGTTTTATTTGGATTGGTGGTGGTAACTAATTTTCTTTGCAACTCATAATTCAAGGATCTCAAAACTTGTACTTCTTCTTCTAAAACTTCATGACTGTTTTCCAATTTTTTGAGTTTTTCTAAAGCGTTCTCTTTACTATCAGTTTCCTTTTGAAGTTTGATTTTAAGTTCGTCCACTTCCTGATTCAAAGCTTTTATTTTTTTCTCTTGATTTTCATATTTCAAGTTTATATCTTGTGTTTCTTTTTTCTGCGATTTTATTGTACTCGAAGATGCATCCTTATCACCATTCAAAGAGCTCAGTTCTTGGCTATCTCCAATCAACACAGAAATATTTCTCTTTCTAGAATTACTAATCATCTTTTCCTTTGAAGTTATTTTCTATAATACAAATCATAAAGGTTAATCATTAAAACAGAATAAATTATTTTTACTTCACCATTCAAATAATAAACAACAATAGAAATATTAATAATCGAGTCTACTGGCCATTATAATTGCCAAGACAATACAACCACAATTTGGTTCGATTATTATCAAGACGCTTTTTTTTATTTTTAACCAATATAAATTGATGTAATCTTTGATATTTATATATAAGCATCTCATTTAAATAATGAAATTTATTACGAAAAATATTAATCATTAACTTTGCTAAAGTTTAATGCAAAAGATTTTGTATGTTTGCACTACCAAGAAACACCCGTACTTTAATGCCTATAAATAAACTATATCTGTAAATAAAAAATTCGAAGAAATAACATTCGGCAATATGTTATGCTGTGTATTATTGTGTTCTTATATTTTACTTTTAACATACTGTTTTAAAAAATCTTGAAAAGCAAAAAAAATCAGTTGGATTTGGCATAACTTACTTTCTCGACTTGTGCGTAGCTATCTAACTTTGTTTTTAATGGGAAAGACACCCTCTTTTCATTTAGGGATTTTTCTAATTCTTCGGCAGTTTCTGATGATCATAAAGTAAACCGGTAAGTTACAAAAGAAAAGTTAAAATTAGCTTGCACGAATAATAATATATAAGGAAACTTACCTGCAAATTGTAGCAGTACTGCCCGATAATATCCTGGAATGGGTTTTTTGCTATTCCTTTTTTTTATATTATCTACGTGTAAAATTTTCCCTTCTTTCTTGAGTTGCTTTTCTGGAGTATCGGCGTCCTCTTTGGACCAGAACACCTGGTATTCTTTATTTTTTTCCAATTTAATAGTTTCAAAATTCTCAAAAAATTTTAAAGGTCTCATCATTTCTGACTTGTCAGTCACAAACTTAACCCAGCACCACATATCTTTGTCAACTTAATCCACAAATAGTACAAAAAGTAATAAGTATGACAATACGATATCAGATTAGTAGCTGTTTCAAACACAACTCACTTTGTTGCCAACACGTTATCTTGACACGTTATGCTAGAAACGAGATATAAATATGTAAATATATATAAAATATACAAGTATATATTTTATAGAAGTCCAAAAATCACCGTATATTTCTTTAATATCAGATTTCTTAGAACATTTTAAAACAAAAATCCTAATATTAAAATGTCAAGGTTACAAATGTTTTTTAATGAAAAACGATCATATTTTACGAATAACATAATCGTTTTCTATTTAAAAATTATTGTAACCTCAAAATTTTTATAAGACTTTTGTCTTAAAATTTATTTTAAGAAATCTACAGAATACGGTGGTACTGTATAAAAGTGTAAATATATGAAAATAAATATTTAATATAAATCTATATTTTATAATAAGCACATATACATTGATTGTATATTGTATTTTGATGTGTGTAAATCGTGCGTGAATCGAAGTTAACCTTTATTTATCAAAAGACATATCGACAATGCAGTTAATTATATAACGCTATGGCACAAAAAATGTTCACATCTCGATCTGTTTGAAGTTTTTATTTTTGGACACACATCTTGGTTTGTCGCAAAAGTAAAGACGATATGTTTACTTGATTTAATGCAGCGTTGTCCAAGAGTGGCACACGATGATAGTTTCGTTATTAGTACCGCAACCCTATGTAGACAATTGATTATCGAACTCTCTTCTCGCTTGTTTCATCGCGCGGTTGATTTAAGGCTCCTCGACACAGCGATACCACTTTCAAGTAGAGTTCCTGTAAGTAGAGTTGGGCCAATATCGTAGCTTTGTCTCACTCTCACTAACGTCTTGTCGGTAAATGGCGGACCAATATAGCTTTGTCTCACTCCCACTTATAGCTTTATCTCACTTCCACGAAAGAACCGGAAAGCGCTGATCGGGAAATGGCGCAGCCAATCAGCGAAAGGAACACCATTGGCTAACTCTTCCTTAACCAACTCTAATTTCGAGCCTCTGCGCACGCTCCCTACCCATGTAAAGGAGCGTATACATTCGTACGTGTGGCGCGCTCGTCCATCGACGCTCGTCGATAATTAAGACGAACGCAGCGTAAAAGTCAAGACAAACGCAGCCTTAATTTGACACTTTCTTCGGTCGTAATTCATTTTCATAAAGAAATTTAGGATCATAAATATCGCAATCAAGATTTGTTCTTTGAGATGGAGAACGATCATTCTCTGCCAAAAAAACGATATAGAGGATATTTAACCTCACTAAATCCCGTACTTCCGAGATCTACAAGACTTAGATTGGAACAACAAGAACAGAACAGACAGAATTTTCAAGAAGTTGCAAATAATATTCAACCACAAGAAGATCGCCAGTACATATTAAGTGCTGGTTGTGAACAGGTTAGTTAAAAATCAATGTTTTAACAAGAAAATTTTTAACCATTATTTTTTGTTAAAATAAAAATCTTATCAAAAAAGTTATTTGTAAAAATATAATTTTTTTTAATTACTGTATATTTTCTGGAAAAAAATTATTTCTCTTAAATTATAACTTCACTATACTTAAGATAATTGATTATTTTTAGAATTGTAACCAGCACGATGAAAGAGAGCATGATGGGGACGAATCAGATGGAATGGAAGATGGACATATTTCTTCTGTGCATGAGCAACCTCAAGAAGCATTTTTTACAAATCAAATGAACAAATATGTATCTGATTCTGACAATGATGATCTTCAAGTAAGTAGAAAATCAAGGTTTAGTGATGTAACTTTAACTAATAAAGTGTGTACATCCTACACAGCAATGTAATATTGCAGCAAAATAGCTGTAATACTACATAATTACTATAAATACTATATAAATATATAAATACTAAATACTATAAATATATAAATACTATATAAATACTACAAATATTGTTAATATTACGGTAATATTATGTTAAACGTCAATCTTTTGTATTGTTTGAAATTCCTTTGTTATATATAACACATTTTTATCTCTTGTGTTTACGTTTGTAAGGAATCTTCAAGCTATCCTATTTCATCTGCTGAGTCAAGTATGGATGACAGCAATTTATCTGCTGATTCAAGTGTGGATGACAGCAATACGGATGAGGAGTATAATGGTTTCAATTTACAACAAAATCCAGACCTTCAAAGGAAATTTAAAGATGGATTTGCAACAACAAAATTTGAATGTATGCTCATGATTCTTACTTTCTCACTTCGACATAGCCTTTCAACTGTAGCAATGGAAGATTTATGTAAGCTTATAAACTGTCTCTTTGAAGAAGATGTGATTCCTACAAGTGAATATTGGTTCAAGAAAACTTTTGGAAGTAACCTTCCATACAGAGTGCACCTTTATTGCTCTGATTGTGAGGCGTATATTGGTGACATAAAGCAGCTAGGAAATGAGATTAGGGTTTGCCCTTGTCCAGTATGTTCGAAGACGTGCACTGTTTTTAACTTAAATAATGGATCTTTTTTTATAACCCTTTCACTTCGTTCACAAATTGTGGACCTGCTAGAAACAACACCAGATATCATAGAATTATTAAACTATCGCTGGAATAGGGAGTCTGGGGAAAAAATTACAGATATTTATGATAGTGAAAAATACAAGGAACTTTGCAAAAATGGCAACTTTCTTTCTAGTCCATTCAATCTAAGTTGTTGTATTTCGACAGACGGTATTTCTATTTATAACAGTACAAAGAACACAAACTGGCCAATAATAATGCGTTTAAATGAGCTACCACCTCAATATAGGTTTAATCAAAATAATTTTATTCTTGGAGGATTATGGTTTGGAAAAAAAGACCCAAACATGCTGGCATTTCTTAGTCCATTTTTGAAAGAACTAAATCAATTATACAAATCAGGTTTTCATTGGAAAACACCAAATGGAGAAAAAATTCACAGCAAATTAATTGTTTTTAATTGTATTGTAGATTCTGTTGCTAAGCCTTTGATTCAGTGCATCAAACAATTTAATGGCTATTGGGGTTGTGGATATTGTTACCATCCAGGGTGCGTTTTAGATGAAGGAAATAATCATGCAAAGTATATTATGACTAATAATGATTTGACGCTCATGAATGACCTTAGCTTTGAGTATACGGTTGACCAAAAAGATAAAAATGGTCAGCATAAATTGTTTCATGTAAAAGACCGTTCAAATGAAGAAATGCGTTCTGACATGAAAAGAGCTGAAAATTTAAGGGAAGATAACCCTAAAATTGACATCAAAGGAGTTAAGGGACTGAGTAGCTTATTTATTTTGACATATTTTGACGTAGTATTTGGTTTTGGGATTGATTGGTTACATGCTGTTTGCTTAGGTGTTTGTAAAGTCAGTTGCAAACTTATGGTTTGATTCCACATCGAAAGGTGCACCTTACTATTTGTCAAAAGCAAAAAGAAAACTTGTAAATAATAATCTGTCAAAATTAAAGTTGCCTACTAAATTGAGGAGACGGGACTTAAATATTGAAGACAGATGTCATTGGAAAGGTAATGAATGGCGAACATGGCTGTTATTTTGCAGTTTGCCAGTTTTAAAGGGTATTCTCCCACCTTTGTATTTAAAACATCATTGCATATTAGTAAGCGTTCTTTTACCTTTCTAAAGGATAGTATTGAGCCTGAAGAATTAGATGAGGCAACATGGATGTGTAGTCAGTATGTCACAGAGTTTCAAGTTTTATATGGAAAAAAGAATATGCATTATAATATTCACCTCCTTCTTCACATTGGTAAATGTGTGAAATTAATGGGACCTTTGTGGACTAATTCTCTCTTTTGCTTTGAATCATTTAATGGTTCTCTAGCACGTTTGGTAAAAGGAACAAGGGGAGTAATGAGTCAAATTTCACAAAAGTATTCTAGATTTAAAAATATACCAAGATCTATACATGTATATGGTGCTCGCGAAAGTGTCATTTCATTTTGTTCATATTTGCTTACATACAGAATTGTAACAATTGCATCAAAAGTAAATGGTGTGACACTTTTAAATAAACCCATATCAATTATATTAACAGAGGAAGAAGAGAATGCATTCTTTGAAGCTGGAATTGAAGTGACAAATCTGACTTATGAGCGCATGATAAAAGATGGAACAAAGTTCCATGCAAGTTGTTACCGTAGGAAAGGAGTAAAGTCTGACGATACAATAGTCATACTGACAAGCGGTGCTTATGGCATAATTAAAAGAATAATACTTATAGGAGAACAGGTATTTGTTCTTGTACATTTCATAAGTATAGAAAATAATGAATTTCTCGTAAGACATATTTGTGGAGCTAAAAGTCCACATATTAAAACTTGTTCACCAATAGTTTATGGACGTCATAGTTTAGAAAACGTCAATACGGTTTACAAAAAAGCCATATTTATTAACACAGAAGAGGCAGATTACGTGACAGAATTCCCAAATGTGTTTGAGACAGACTGAGGGCGGGTTATAAACAGTGTTATTATAAACAACCAACTATTTTATATATTAAGGATATTTTATTTGCATAATTATAATTTCTATTGTTTGTAAATTATGTACAAATTTTGTAGATGATTAAATAAAACTGATAACGACATTGTTGTCGTACATATATATCTTATGAAAAACAACAAAGTTTCTGCATATATGCCTCTCTTCCTTCGCGCCGTATAAATTCATTTATTGGTGGTTTTAACGATAACAAACTTCAATGATAGTCGACATGAAATTCTTTTTAAACTTTAATATCTCCGATATCGTTGCTAATAATTGATTCAAAACATATCTTTTTATGTCCTTAGAACATAGGGACAGATGGATCTATGAATACGTAGGTCAGAAGGGCATGTCCTATGGTGTGTCAAAAATATAAAGGACGTATATCTTTGCTTATGAAGGTCAGAAAGGGCAAGTATTCTGAAACAGGATATCATCTAGGACATGGGCATATTGATGAAGAAAAAGATGTTTTAAGTTATCGATAGCATTCAGGACATGTGCCCTTCCTATGAAAGCTAATAAGGACAGATGTCCTTAGATAAAACAGCAGTCAGCTATCTAAGGACACTTGCCCTTTCTGGCATTCATCAGTAAAGATACATGTCCTTTATACCCTTGACACCATAGGCCATGTGTCCTCCTGACCCACGTATCCATAAGACATCTGTCCCTATGTTCTAAGGACATCGAAGGACATCTAGGACATGTTTTGGACCAGGGTTTATACTTCGCTTCTTGGATTAATGTGTCTTGCGTCTTGTTCCATATTTCCTTCCTGAATTCCTGCTTAAAGTCCATAAATGGTACCTCGATACTTTCATCCTCATCTTCCTCCGTTGCCTCCTTTGCCAATTTATCTGCCATCTCATTTCCTGCAATGCCTACATGTGCCGGAATCCATATATAGTAGATTTTTTTCATCTTGACCTTTTTCATTCGAAAATGTCTTTCTCTAATTTCGCTTATGTACTTATTCTTATATACGTTTAGGTGGTTGTTACTGATTGCTTGCAGTACCGCCTTACAATCCGTCAATATCACTATATCTCTTGGTCTATATTCCGCTTCTTCTTCCATCTTCTCTAGTGCCGCTTTTATCGCCACTGCTTCCGCTGTGAATGTTGAGGAATTCTTCGGTATGCTGATATTATATGCTATTTCCTGATCTTCTATCACAAAACTTGCCCCTAGCGATTTACCTCCTTGTTTCTTCGATCCATCTGTATATATCACTGTGTAGTTGTCCTCTAGTTTGTATTTATTTTTAATTTTGTATAATAATTTTCCATCTGTTGATCCTTTTTCCTTGCGGTAATACCCAATTTGTAAATCTACTTGAATCTTCTCTGTAGCTGTACTATATGCCATATTGAATACTTCAAATTTTCTTCTTGGTCCCGTTTTTCTTCTACACCATTTAATTCTTCTCCAAGCTTCTCCGATCGTACTTCTCTTGTGCATCGGTTGTCTATATCTAGCATAGTCTTCATGTTGAATTAGTTGGTCTAGCTTTTTACATAGATCCTCATCACCGTACACGCTAGTCTTTATCAGGAAATTTCTTGCTAATAGTTCCGCTCTATCTCTTAATAAAGTAACCTTAGCTTCCGCTATTATCACATTGTTTGGAGTACTATTTCTATACCCCAGTGCAGTTCTAATTCCTAAGTATTGTGTTCTTTCTACTTTCAGTCTTTGCTCTTGTTCCTTTGGGAAATATATAAAATTGCCATAATCTGTGACTGACCTAATCAGACTTTTGTATAACATTAAAGCCGTATTTACTTCCATTCCCTTTGATTTTTTATTTAGGTAGACCATCAACGAATTGGCTTTTTTAACTTTTCCTCTTGTCACCTGCACCTGTTTATGGAAGTTTAATTTATTATCTAACCATATTCCTAAGAACTTGGCTTCTCTTTGAGCCTCTACTCTCGTATTATCTATATCTATAAACATGCTGCCGTCCAACACACCATATTTCGAGAATTCTACTATTACTGTTTTCTTCGGCTCTAATTGTAATCCTAACTTCTTAAGGTTTAGATTAATTCTATTCACAGCCTCTTCTAATACTCTTCTATTCTTATATCTTTGGTTACTTGTAACATATATCGCAATGTCATCTGCAAATTGGACTGACTCATATTCCTCTTTATTCTTATCAATGATATCACATGTGTATAGTGCATATAAAATCGGGCTAAGTACCGCGCCCTGAGGTAAACCTCTGTAAACTCTTCTTTGTTCCGTTTCTTGGCTATTAATAATAAACTCTGTGTCTCTAAAATATAACCACTTGCCTATAAACTTCAATATATTTTTCGGACATTTCAACTTTTTCAGTTTTTTCATTAGAATACTATATATTACATTATCATAAGCCGATGCAACGTCTAAAAATGCCGCTAAGGTATACTGGTTTTTATATATACCGTTTTTAATATCTGTAGTTATTTTAACCAGATTCTCTGCACACGAACGTCCTCTTCTGAATCCATTTTGATCCTTGGCCAATTTATTTTCATGTTCCGCCCACCATACAAGCCTTTCATTCACCATCCTTTCCATCACTTTTCCGACGCATGACGATAGCGCGATAGGTCTAACTTTTTCCTTTCCGATCTTATCAATGAACATCGTTTGGTATCTTCGCCAATCTTCAGGGAACCAATCTGTTGTCCATACTTCATTACATATTTTCAGTAGTAGTTCTTCCATTTCTTCTGTCATTTCTTTAAGCATTCTATATTCTATTCCGTCCTTGCCCGGGGCTGAATTCTTCCTGATCATTTCTAGCGCTCTTTTTAATTCTTCTCTCGTAAATTTTTCTTCTATGCTGTTTTCTATATATTTTTCTCCATCTTGTCCTTGCATTTCTGTTTGCACACTTGGCGGGGCCAGTTTTTCTATCTCTTTTCTTATTTCTTCTTCCCTGTTTTTAATTTTCCAATTATTCCAGTTCATTTTCTTTTTAACCTTCTTGAATATTCTCATAGTATTCCATACATATGTCGGGCTGGTAAACCTATTGATTGACGCACAGAAATTATCAAAACTTATCCTCTTTTTCTTATTGACGGTCCTTTTTGCTTCCGCCCTTGCTTTCTTCCACTCTATTAAGGAGTGAAGGTCTTTCTTCTTCTTAAACTCCTTCAGTGCCTTTTGTCTTTTCTCCATCGCTTCATCACATTCGGTGTCCCACCACTTAACCTTCTTACCTCTTGGTTTGTTAGGTCTATCTTTCTCCTGGGGATTTCCTTTCAAAGTATTTTTTCTCTTTTTCTTGTTTTCTGTTATTTCTTCCACTGTAGATTTAAGTATTTTAACGAATGTATCGTATAAATCTTCTCTGCTGTTATTCTTTCCAATCAATACCTCGTTACCGTCTTGTATTTCCTTGTCCACTATATTCTTCATAGTTGCTGTATATTCTTTCCATTTCGTCTTTTTTGTAGATATTCTGTTGGATTTCTTAACATAATCTTCAATAGTCGTATCAATTCTTGCTTCCACTGGGAAATGGTCCGAATCCCAAGTATCTTGAATCTGATTATATTCAATTTTATCACTTATATCCGTTGTAGCAAATATTAAATCCAGGTTATTTGAACTCTGTCTTATCGATCCCATCCTTGATAATGTATCTTCATTGATGCATATATATTCGTGATTATACATTGCTTCCCATAGATATATTCCATTCGTATTAGTATCTTGACAATTCCATGCTGTATTATGTGCGTTAAAATCCCCTGCTATGATGGTTTCCTGTCCTCGAGTATCAAATTTGTATATTGCTTCCCACATCTTCCGTGTCGCCTCTCCAGGTCTTCTATATACTGCTACTATATTCATCTTCTCTGTAGTATTTTTTAATCTAACTCCGATGATATCAAATTGTTGATTTGTATTTTGCCATCCATTAATAATCTCAAAATCTATATTATCCCTAATACAGATTGCCACTCCTCCACTTTTTCCTCTACTTTTCTTGTCGTATACCTTGTAACCCGAGAAATGCATCTCTTCTTTACTACACTTCGTCTCCGTTAAAATCATAATATCGTATTCCTGGATTCTTTTTATAATCTCGTTCTTCTTACCACATTGTCCTCTACAGTTCCAAACAACTATTTTTAGTGTGAATTTTGCTGCTGTTCTTAATGACGTTGTGAAGGGCCCGATTGGTCCCTATCACACATCATATCCTTCCTTGCACTTCTTCCTTGCCAAAAGACTTTTTTGGTTTCGCTTACTTTGATTCTCTGTCTCCTTACTTCCTCTTCCAGTTGTAATTCTTTCTTCCTTTGCAGAACTTCCCTTTTTACTTTTCCTGATTCTTCTGTATTCTTTACCTCTAGTTCCTTTCTTTCAGGTCCACTAACCAGTTCTTGTATTATTCTTCTAAATTCCCAGTCATGATCTGAGTAGTATTTTAATTTGGCTGCCAGGTTTATTATTATCTCTTGATCCCTATTAACGCCTGGCGGTGCCATTTGTGTATGTTCTTTTTGTGTTTCTTGTTGATCTGTTTCCATGTCATCGTTCGACTCCTCTCTTTCCCAATTTTCCTCTTCCTGTTGCTTTTCATTATGTCTCATTACAATTCCTGCACTTTCTTTAGTTATTTCCTCTTCTCTAGTGTTGAATTGTTTGTAATATTCTTTATTTTCCGGTTTATCCTTTTGAGTCTTAGCCGCTTCTCTATATGTTGCTTTTCTTCTTGACGAGCTATCTTCTCTGTTGTCTTCATATCTGATGACCTTTCTTCCCGGCGGGGGAGCTTCATCAGTCTTGTTTCTTCTATTCACAGGGAGTTGTGGCCATTCCTGTGGTTTTTCGTATCTTTCGTACTCTTGAGTTCTGTCATTTTCCTTTCCCATTAGAATTAATTCCGCTTCACTTCTAGTGCAGTTGTTGTATCCCATTATCACATTAATATTTTTATTCTTCTCGTATATCTTACATTCTCTACTGGTTGATCTATGTTTTCCTCCGCAATTTCTACACTTAATTTCCTTATTACATTTACCATGAGCTTCCTCTCCGCAAATGATACATTTTTCCTCGCTTTTACACATAGCCTTAATGTGTCCGTATCTAAAACATTTAAAACATTGTTTGACTGCGGCTATATATGGTCTTACTTTAATAGAGGTTCTTCTTCCGAAGAGATCAATTTTCTGTCTCACTCTGTCCCCTCTAAATGTAACTATTATATTTCCTGTGTCCTCCTCTATCAGTTTGTTTTGCTCTCTGTCCCATTTCTTCCGATACATGCAGCTCATCTTTTCAATTTCACTATGGTCATCAATTACTTCCCATAAGTCCGTGATGCTGTCTCCCCAATCTGTGATCACCCCTACATATTTAGTGGACCTTTGTTCTATCTGTGCTGAGATTCCTGTAGTCTCTTCCAGTTGTTGTATGGCCTCTAAACAGATATTAGCATCGTTATGATTTTTAAATTTGCATAGGGCGATTTTATGAGACATCATGATAATATTATCTGGATAAATTCTATCTCTAGTAGCTATCTTCCATATTTTATACAGATTCCTACCTCTCTTTGTCTGGCTTCTCTCATTAGTGATTTTAAGCACTATTTTATATGTATCGCAGGTACCTTCCTTGAATTTCTCCTGAGCTCGTCCTGATATTTCACTCGCATCTATCTCGCTCACCTTTTTCAACACTCCCGAGAGATTAAGATATTCCTCTCTCGGTTTCTGTACCTTTTCCTCCATGTTTACGTTACCTAGTCTTTCTTTATTAATTTTCTCGATCTCACTTCTGTTCTCGATCGCTTCCGCAGTTCGCGTATCTTCTTGAATACCTTCCATATCACTTGCCGTAACGTATCTAGAGTCTTCTCCACTGTTCTCTCCTAATTCGTGGGAGGCGTCTTCCATGTCGACTTCCTCGTCTCTTGATTGGTTGTCCAACTCTTCCATGCTGTCAGCCAATCCCGATGTACCTTCCGCCAATCCCGTCTTCCTGCTGTCGTACAACTTGGCGCGCTTTTCCTTCGCCATCTTTTCTTCTTGTCCACTGTGCACATTCAAGTCCTTTCTCTCTTCACTATTATTCTTCTCACTATTTATCGCTACCATCTTGTCGAGGGTCTCCTCGGCCACTCTTTTCGTTCCAGCCATCTTTTTCATTTCCTGAATCACTTTCGCGATTCCTTTCTTCCTACACTGCTGTCCTTTCGTTATTGCATTACTGTTCGCTATTTTTCCCCCCATCCGGGGGGGGATACTGTCCTCGTTCTTTGTTTTGCCTATTCTTATGCAGATTTATTGTCTTTAATCGCCTCCCGACCTTCTATCCCGTCTAACTATCGCAATTACAAATCACTACTTTCCGCGACCGTAATCTAGGTTAAAACACGTGTGTTCGCTACAGCGGCCATCACGCAACTCCAGGCACTGAAACCTGACAGCGTGAGGTTAGGAAATATGTCATATCAATCCACAGATGTAGTATTTTAGGTCTGTTCGTTTTCGTTGCACTTCTGCACTAGTGCAATGAGTTAGAACATAAAATATATTTGTTTTATTGGCCGCGTTCAGCAGACACAACGGTTGAGTTCGTCTTATCAACACTCTGCGTTGATTGGTTGGTTCTAAAAGTAAGAGCCAATCACGTTCGATTGCTACTGAACAGCTACTGGTCTGCTGAACGCGACCATTCTAACTGAGGCTGCGGTCACATGGACTGATTTTTTCCGCGTAGCGCGTATCGCGTAACCAATCAGAAGCACGAATATGCTTAACCGAAAATGCGAAACGGTTCTAATTGGTTACGCGGTTACGCGTTACGCGGAAAATACATGCCATGTGACTTCAGTCTTAGGCTGAGTTTCCACTGAGCGCGTCACGCGTTGCGTCATAACTAGTTAAGCCCCTTGCACAATAGACGATAGCGATAGCGATAGCAACAGCGACAAGGTTGCCGGCAAAGCTATACCTTTGTCGGCAACCTTGTCGCTGTCGCTATCGCTATCGCTATCGCCTAAAGTGCAAGGGGCTTTAACCAATCAAAACATCCCATTTTTATCCCGTCACAAGTAATGCAATAAAATGGGATGTTTTGATTGGTTAACTTAATGACGCGACGCGTGACGCGCTCGGTGGAAACTCAGCCTAAGTTAGAATGAAACAAATATATTTTCTGTTATAATTTATTGCACTAGTGCAGAAGTGCAGCGAAAACGAACAGGCTTATCAACACTCTGCTTTGATTGGTTTGTTTTAAAAGTAAGAGCCAATCACGTTCGATTGCTACTAAGCGGCTTGGTCTGCTGAACGCGACCAATGAGTGCGTTGGGTCAAACGGGAGACAGTCGCTCCGAGATCTCGGATGGAGAAAAAATTGATCAACCATTTAAAAAATTCGGCAATTGACCAATGCTTTAGTTAATTCTTTCTCCGTCCAAGATCTTAGGCCGGTATTCATAGTCGGTTCTTGTATTTAAGACTGTCTTAAGTATAATCTTAAGACGTCATGAACCAATCACAGAGCCGTATTAGCATCTTAAGACATTACTTAAGGCGGTCTTAAATACAAGAACCGACTATGAATACCGGCCTAAGATCTTGGACGGAGAAAGAATTAACTAAAGCATTGGTCAATTGCCGAATTTTTTAAATGGTTGATCAATTTTTTCTCCATCCGAGATCTCGGAGCGACTGTCTCCCGTTTGACCCAACGCACTGAACGCACTCATTGGTCGCGTTCAGCAGACCAAGCCGCTTAGTAGCAATCGAACGTGATTGGCTCTTACTTTTAAAACAAACCAATCAAAGCAGAGTGTTGATAAGCCTGTTCGTTTTCGCTGCACTTCTGCACTAGTGCAATAAATTATAACAGAAAATATATTTGTTTCATTCTAACTTAGGCTGAGTTTCCACCGAGCGCGTCACGCGTCGCGTCATCAAGTTAACCAATCAAAACATCCCATTTTATTGCATTACTTGTGACGGGATAAAAATGGGATGTTTTGATTGGTTAAAGCCCCTTGCACTTTAGGCGATAGCGATAGCGATAGCGACAGCGACAAGGTTGCCGACAAAGGTATAGCTTTGCCGGCAACCTTGTCGCTGTTGCTATCGCTATCGCTATCGTCTATTGTGCAAGGGGCTTAACTAGTTATGACGCAACGCGTGACGCGCTCAGTGGAAACTCAGCCTAAGACTGAAGTCACATGGCATTTATTTTCCGCGTAACGCGTAACCGCGTAACCAATTAGAACCGTTTCGCATTTTCGGTTAAGCATATTCGTGCTTCTGATTGGTTACGCGATACGCGCTACGCGGAAAAAATCAGTCCATGTGACCGCAGCCTCAGTTAGAATGGTCGCGTTCAGCAGACCAGTAGCTGTTCAGTAGCAATCGAACGTGATTGGCTCTTACTTTTAGAACCAACCAATCAACGCAGAGTGTTGATAAGACGAACTCAACCGTTGTGTCTGCTGAACGCGGCCAATAAAACAAATATATTTTATGTTCTAACTCATTGCACTAGTGCAGAAGTGCAGCGAAAACGAACAGACCTAAAATACTACATCTGTGGATTGATATGACATATTTCCTAACCTCACGCTGTCAGGTTTCAGTGCCTCAACATTACTTTTGTCTCTAAACACATAGAATGTTTTAATGTTTTTTTTCTGTCACACAAAGTTGTGTTGAATGAGCGTACTTTCGTCCAGATATGAGGTCAGTTACTTATCTTAGTAATTAGAAGTACATTCTTCCTCTTTATACGTAATAAGTTACATTAAAGCTGCTTATTGCATTTAAATATTCATTAATAATCTGAGATTGCAGTTTACTGATTTATAGCAATGTCTTAGCAATGATTTAATAGTTAATTATCTCCTTTTCTTTCAGTGGCACAGCATATAATTATTTTACTGTGAGAAATGATGTATCTGTGTATCTACGCAATACACAGGAGTAAAAGCATGCATTTACAGTGTGGACTCTAATTTCAAATTTGAACATTATTTGTTGTTTGCTAACCTTTAATGAGATATGTTTAGTAGCTGGTAATGGTACGTACTATTGCTGACAACATTTCTACTAAAATTACTGGTATACAAAATTTATGTTTTTAATTTACATTATTAATGATCAATTTTCTTTAACTTTTATAGGAGCTGGGGAGAGATGTTCTGTGCACCTATAGTAATTACACAACAGGCCTTGGATGTCTAGATATTAAACAAAAATCCATTTACAAACCATGAGATTCTATTAAGCGAGAGTTCATTATTATAGTCTCCGCTTTCAGAATCTTGTGAAATGTTATGGAATTATCCACTGTCACTAATTTAGTTGCTGTATTTATCGAAGGATCAATGCACTTCTAGTGTCAACACATGTTTGCAGAATACATATCATTTATATTCTTAGCCAGGTAATATCTGTGTGTCTGTACACTTTAAAATAATTTTTAATATGATATTAATGATTTATCCACAGAATGCAGCATATAATGTATTATCTGTATCATCGTATTTAAATAATTAATGTATGTGCCATGTCTGTTACCAGCGTATTCTCACAAATATATAAATTGGTAAGTAAAATTTGATAAAATTAAGCTTCTAGTCATAGTTGTAACACATATATTATACATAATGTTTTCCAATTGCCATATGTTAAAATATGTACTTTACTTTGATTCGTATATATTACCTATAGTAATATAACATAAAAGCCAGTCTACAAATATTCCTTCATGATAGAAGACTAGTTTTCTAAAACCTCCATAGGCTATAGGAAATATGTTGATACTCCCATAACTATCCACAAGTATTAAATGCTATTCTGCAAATGTTCTTTCAGGGTAAAGGACTGGTTTTTTTAAACTTTCAAACGCTACAAGGATGTATGTTGATACTCCCATAATGTTCCACAGGATTCTAATAGAGGATACATGATCATGAATTGTCGTGTAAAAAATTCTTGTGCATTCTCTCTCTCTCTCTCTCTCTATATATATATATATATATATATATATATATATATATATATATATATATATATATATATATATAATATATACAGCAAATAATCTTGAGATTAAAAACACGACATCTTACACTGTAAGTACATCTCTTTTATAACTGGTGGATAACCTTCTATTAATAAGACGTATTTGGATGCAGCAAATAATACATATTCAAAATAGTTATGTATGTAATTATTTATTAATGGCATTTAAAAGGTCAAAAGTCCGTAAGCAAATAAAAATTATATCTTATTAAACTTTTTAAATAAATTATTTGTGCCATGCGGTTAATACAGTATTCAGGATTTTAGTATTAATGCTAAAATAACTATTTTCTAGTACATACATTGACTGAACAGCAATATAAACATTTAATCAATCTAACATGCAAGTTGACGGTACAGAATCACTGTTTCTTCAATAAACACATCAATTTTACTAATAAGAGTTGATACTATTCTATAAAGTTCAACATTATGGTCTCTACTATTAGAATATCATGTGATATGTGACAATATCATCATCACTCTATTAAATTTCCGTGTTTATTCAAGAAGCAATAATTTTGTGCTGTCAATGTGTATAATAAAAGATTGGTTAAATGTTTATGTTGCTATTCAGTCCATATATGTATCAGAAAATAGTATATTAATACATATAAATACTCAAAAAGTCTAATAATTCCTATCTGCAATACCATATTTACGAATGTATTTATATGTATAATAAAGCAAACTATGGATTTTTTGGCCCTTTAAATTCACTTTATATGTAATTAGGTACATCACAATTTTGAGTAAGTGTTATTCAGTGTATCAAAATATTTATTAATATAACATTATGTATCGGTGCTTTAAGAGATGCGTTTAGAACACTGATTTTTAATTTCAAGATTATTTGCTATTTACTGGGTTTTAATAAAATATTGTACAATTTTAACGTAATGTTTTGAATTAAGATTGTTAAATATCTATGTTATATTTGAAGAAGCTGAAAAAATATTCTATGCGTCCGTAGTAACTTGTAGGATAAGGTATCAAAATAAAATTCACTTACAATGTCCGAGAGTCCATTAAGCGGGAGTTTACGATTATATCCTTTACTAGAACCTTGTGGAACGTTATATACAGAAGTATCAACATTCATATATCATACATTCTTGTAGCTTTTGGAATTTTTGGGAAAGCAAACCTTTATCTTGAAAGAATTTTTGTAGAATGGCATTTATGTGTTTGATCATAAGATACTGTACATATACGAGTCGAAGTAAAATGTATGTATTAACATGTCGCTATCGAAAAGCAATATTATATATATATTACAACTATAACTATAAGCTTAATTTTACCAATTTTTACTTACCAATTTATATGTATTTGTGAGAATATGCTCATAACATGCACGACACATACATTATTTAAATACCACGACATAGATAATATATTACGCTGCATTCTGTGGATAATTCGTTAAAGATCATTAATAAAGTATACAGGTTTTACCTGCCTAAAAATATAAATGCTTTATACATTTTGCAAACATGTGTAAAGAACTAGAAGCACATTGATCCTTCCATGATAAACGCAGCAATCAAGTTAATCACAGTAGATGATTCCATAACATTTCACAAAATTCAGAAAACGGAGACAATAATAATCAACTCTCGCTTAACGAAATCTTATGGTTTGTAAATGGATTTTTTCTTTGATATCTGAGGATATTCCAGGCCTATGTAATTACTGTAGATGCACAGAATATCTCATCCCCAGCTCCTATAAAGTTGAAGGAAATTGATACTTAATAATCTAAATTAAAAACATTATAAATTAGAATTTTGTACACAAGTAATTTTAATTAGAAATGTCAACAATAGTATGTACTTTTACCAGCTGCCAAACATACCACAATTAAAGGTTAGCAAACAGTAAATAATGTTCAGATTTGAAATTGGAGTCCTCACTGTAAATGCATGACTTTACAGTACTCCTGTACATTACGTAGATACAGAGATACGTCATTTCTGACAGTAAAATAATTATTTATTGCGCAACTGAAAGAAAAGGGAGTTAAATCTCTATTAAATCATTGCTGAAACATTGCTGTAAATCAATAAACTGCAATCTCAGATTATTAATAAGTAACACTAGTGTATCTTATTATGTATAAAGAGGAAGAATTACCTTAAAATTATTAAGATAAACAACTTATTTTTTATTTGACAAAAGTATACTCATTTAACGCCACTTTGTCTGAAAGAGAAAAAATATTTCAAAATTTTATGTACGAGACTGTAAAAGCAATATAATGAAGCACTCTAATGAGAGGACAGCTTGAGGTTAGGAAATATGTCAATCGACTTCATACTTGAAGTATACGATATTAGAGTATAATACGTATCCTTATATTTTTAGCTCTGACTACCGCTTAATGTGCTATCTGTAAATAATTAATATAAATACATAATACGATGACAGATTTTTTTAACTTCGCGTAACGCTACAGTTTTTTAGTTTATTATTGTTTTACAATCTGTAACATATACATAAACTTTCCTATTTTATTTCCAAACGGGACCGTGTCCGATCGGCCCCGTGTGCAATCGTTACCGTGTCCGATCGGCACCGTGTGCAATCGGCACCGTGTCCGATCGGCACCGTGTGCAATCGTTACCGTGTGCAATCGGCACCGTGTGCAATCGGCACCGTGTCCGATCGGCACCGTGTGCAATCGTTACCGTGTGCAATCGGCACCGTGTGCAATCGGCACCGTGTCCGATCGGCACCGTGTGCAATCGGCACCGTGTCCGATCGGCACCGTGTGCAATCGTTACCGTGTCCGATCGGCACCGTGTGCAATCGTTACCGTGTCCGATCGGCACCGTGTGCAATCGTTACCGTGTCCGATCGGCACCGTGTGCAATCGTTACCGTGTCCGATCGGCACCGTGTGCAATCGTTACCGTGTCCGATCGGCACCGTGTGCAATCGTTACCGTGTCCGATCGGCACCGTGTGCAATCGGCACCGTGTCCGATCGGCACCGTGTGCAATCGTTACCGTGTCCGATCGCCACCGTGTGCAATCGACACCGTGTCCGATCGGCACCGTGTGCAATGGTTACCGTGTCCGATCGGCACCGTGTGCAATCGTTACCGTGTCCGATCGCCACCGTGTGCAATCGACACCGTGTCCGATCGACACCGTGTGCAATCGTTACCGTGTCCGATCGGCACCGTGTGCAATCGGCACCGTGTCCGATCGGCACCGTGTGCAATCGTTACCGTGTGCAATCGGCACCGTGTGCAATCGGCACCGTGTCCGATCGGCACCGTGTGCAATCGGCACCGTGTCCGATCGGCACCGTGTGCAATCGTTACCGTGTCCGATCGGCACCGTGTGCAATCGGCACCGTGTCCGATCGGCACCGTGTGCAATCGTTACCGTGTCCGATCGCCACCGTGTGCAATCGGCACCGTGTCCGATCGCCACCGTGTGCAATCGGCACCGTGTCCGATCGGCACCGTGTGCAATCGTTACCGTGTCCAAATGCAACTAAATGTGTCCGATCGGCACTGTGTCCGATCGGCACCGTGTCCGATCGACACCGTGTCCGATCGACACCGTGTCCGATCGACACCGTGTCCGATTGGCACCGTGTCCGAATGCAACTAAATGTGTCCAATAGTAACTGTGTCCGATCGGCACCGTGTCCGATCAGCACCGTGTCCGATCGACACCGTGTCCGATCGGCACCGTGTCCGATCGGCACCGTGTCCGATCGGCACCGTGTCCGATCGGCACCGTGTCCGATCGTTACCGTGTCCGATCGTTACCGTGTCCGATCGGGAAATATTGTCGTGTCCGATCTGTAACGTGCGCAATCGGGACAATCCCATGGCATACGCATAAATTCAAAATGTCCGTATGGCGTGGAAAACGCCGTTTTTTGTGCATCAGCTTCGTCCATCCGTATCTGATGGAACCCCGAGGCAAGGTCGAAGACGCTAAAATATTTCGCGCTTCCCAATTGGTCTAGTATTTCTACGATATTGGGGAGAGGATGCGCGTCGCCCACGGTTTTCTCGTTAAGGGCGCGATAGTCTATGACCATGCGCCATTTTTTATTGCCTTGTGAGTCAGGCTTCTTGGGCACAATCCACAAGGGGGAATTGTATGGTGATGTCGACGGTTGAATCACGTCGTTATCCAAGAGATCTTTGACCTGTCGGTCGATTTCCTCCTTGTGCATTGGCGGGAACCGGTATTGTTTAGTGTTTATGGGTATGTCGTTAGTGGTCGGTATTTTATGTGTTATTTTATCAGTGTGGTGAAGCTTGTCCTCGGGCAAGCGGAATAGGTCGCTATATTTCTCAATGAGGTTATGTACATGCTCCTTTTCTTCGTCATTCAAGTGGTCTAGGCGAAGCAGTTCTTTTATTTTATCGGCGCGTGACTTGCTCAGAAATGTCGCCATCACCCGGCGAGCCTTTCTGTCTTCCCTGGTCATTCTCGGCCCTAAGGTGGGACGACCAGTGGTTTTTGGGTGTCGAAGGAAGGTGCTTTTATGACCTTTGTTGGATATGGAAGATTCAGTGGATATAGAAGGTTCGGCGGATGCAGAGGATTCAGTGGATTCAGTGGATTCAGTGGATTCAGTGGATGCATGGGGCGGGCCGGTGGTAGAGTAGGTTTCTACTTCTAGCAATTCGACTACCGGTAGTGAGATTTCGATATCTTGCTCGCCGGTGTTTATGATGCCGATATAGGCTATACCGCCGCGATTCGTGACGACGGCGTCTCCTAAGCAAACGTCATCGTGCACGTGCATCCGAGGAACGTAACCCATTTCTATTTCGGGGTTACTGACTCGGAGGGGCAAGGTGGTGCGTGTCCTTGCCGGAATGGTAAATATTTCGAGTGGGGGTGCCGCGCTAGCTTCTTCGCTAATGGGTTTCGTGATTAGGGGAATCGTCGTTCCCTCCCAGGTTAGGAGGTTTTGCGTGGCGTCGATTACGTACGCGTCGCGCAGGAAGTCGGATCCTAGGATGCCTTCCTGTGAAATGGGGAAATCGTCGTTCACGACTTGAAACCTAATCGTATGACCTAAGTACTTGATGTCAACAGCTCCAAGCGTGTCTATTTTCCCGTCGGTTATTCCCGTAATCGTAATCCCTTCTTCAATTTCTACCCTATCCAAAGAACAAAGTCTACTACGTTTTATTATATTCGGGGCGGCCCCGGTGTCAATCATAAACAACGTCTCGCCTATCAGTCCTTCCATCGTTAATTTCACGCTCGGTGCGTGTGAAAAATCTAATGGGCTAATTATTGTGACTCGGTTTGTTCCTGCGACTCTTGTGATTCCGTTATCACCTTTATCGGACGGCTGATTTCCCGAGACGTTCCCGCCCGAGGGTCGTCCGAAGTCCTCGAGGGGGACAGGGGGTTTCCCTGTGCTTGACGCGAGTTATTGTATTGTCGCTTGCGACACTCTTCTATGTCGTGCCCCACGTTTTTGCAATAGCGACAGATCTTCCTATCTGGGTTCTCGAGTCGGGGGTTGTTATGTTCTGTGCGTGCTCTGTCCGTTCTCTCATAACGCGCGGTGTTTGTATTTTCATACCGTGGTCGAATGTTCGCCTCATAGCGCGGTGGGTTCGTGCTTTCGTAACGCGGTCTATTCGAGGTGTAACGGTTGTCAAGTGGTTCTCGGAAGGTGACCCTGGGTGGTCCGTATCGATCTCTGTTATTTTCGAAACGGTTATAATTTGATTTTACTGGTGTTGAGTGGGCCAGGGGTTTCCCGGTGCTATAAACGTTTCTTTCGAGGCTACGTTCTCGATCGTTTCTGCGAGGCGTCTCGAACCGGGTATTGTCTAGCTCTTGTCTCATCGCGAGTGCCTTGACATGGGTAAATGCCGCGAAGGGGTTGGAAAAGTGTTCCGGGCGGAGCTGGATGCGATAACTAAGCGGTAGGCCATCACAAAAGGACCGCGCGGTCAGGACGTCTGTCTCGGTGGTCGCGTTGGCGCCATTGTTCCGTCTTTCTTCGTCTAGTATTGAAGAACGAAGGTCCTTTACTCGGGTTATATAGTCTAATATATGTTCTCCCGGTTTCAAATGGATAGTGCTTAATTCTCCGCGGTATTGGTCTATTGTCCGAGGCGAGCCGAAGGCCCCGTTTAGTAAGTCCGAGAGTTGTGTTATTGTTTCGCATGTCTCGTCTTCTACCGCGCATATAGCTCTCCCGCGGAGTTTGGTTAAAAGGAGGCGGGTTAGGTTTCTTTCCGACGAAGGGGGAAGGATTTCTTTAGCGCGTCGGCATGCTCTTATGAATTGCGGCAAGGGGATATTGCGACCGTCAAACTGAGGTACAGTCTCGAGGGCTTCCTTAAATGATATTCGGGGCCCGTAATTCTCTGCGTTCGGTTCGTAATGCGGATATATCGTCGAGGCTTGGGGGTCAAAATAGCGTGATCGTTGGGGAGAGACCGGTGTTAGTCGTGGGGGGTCGCGTGGTAATTCGGGCCTGGCCCCGGTTCCTTCGCGCAATAATGCTAGTTCGGCGCGCTCGGCTTCCAAATTAATTCTTATTTTTTCGAGGTCTTCTCTTTGCCTATCGAGGGATTCTTGATCGCGCCTAAATTTATCCTGGTCGTCTTGCATTTTAGCTCTCTCTTTGTCCGCTTGTCTCTTTTGTTTATGTAATAGCTCGAATTCCCTATCTAGAGTGGCTTGCCGTTCTTTGAGCGCCTCCTCGGTCGGAGGTTCGCTTGATTTGTTACTACGGGTATCTGGCATCGCGAGTTTTCAGATCCCACCGCTGTCACCAAATTTTGTTACGTCCCGTGGGGATCGCGGCCGCGACGCGGTGCTCGGATCGCTGTGCGGGACTAGTCGCTGTTTCGGGTCGCTGAGCCAAGGGGCTCTATCCGGGGATACCCGCGACTGAGGTAACTCGCTATCCAGATGCCCGTCACCAGACCGTTTGCGCGATCCGCACTCTCACTGGGAGATCCGAATCTAATAGCAAGTCGCCTCGATTTAAGGGGTTTGACAGGTACCGTTCAAACGGTTCCTCTACTCCGGCACAAGCGCGGCAATCAAAAGCGGGGCGGCGGTCAGCCAAGACCTTAGCGCAATCAGAGCACGTCGGGAACTCTGTCTGCGGACCGTACTGTACGTAGTGCTTTAGCGTTCCCTCGAAATCTCGTCTGACTGCCTGATAGGTGCGGAGTAGGCAATCCTCACAAACAATGGTACGGGTAGTTTTATGTTGGAAAAACAGGGCGTAAACGCACGTTCCTGTCATTAACCAAGCCCTGAGTGGCGTTGGCGGGGGAGTTATCCACAATTGAGGGCGGCTAACCGGGTTCCTTGGGCACATTGGTACAGAAGATCCCGGGTTATCTTGTTACCGACCCGAGATATGCGTGCCTTTATTTTACCGGCTCGAATGGTTACCGATTTTGAACTAAGAGCATCTCTTATTTACCGGCTTCGACGTTTCTGATTTTGAACTAGGAACATCTCTTATTTACCGACTTCGACGTTTACCAATCTTGAACTAGGAACATCTCTAATTTACCGACTTCGACGTTTACCGATCTTGAACTAGGAACATCTCTAATTTACCGACTTCGCTGACCGCGGAATTGAGAGATGGCGATAACGGTAGGCTCTGCTTCTAGATATTGTGTTCCTCCGTCGCGTGTTACTGACAATGCTACGTCGCGAAAGATATCGGCGCACGTGGGGCACTCCGCGGGTTTCTTTAGTTCTCCAATAATCACGTCGCACGAGTCACACTCCTCCACCTTATATCGATAACCGATATGTAAATAATGGCGCACAAGGAGGTCGTATTGACTGCGCTGTTCGCTGGTTAGATCGCGGAAACACTCTTCACAAAGATAATGTCGGCTATTCCGGTTTTGATGACAGATAGTAAAAACGCAGACGGCGCGGGATAACCAATTTCGGCGCGCGATTCTGGAAGCCAGCGGCGTCAGTCGTCGCGCGGGGCGTCGCGTCGGGAGCTCGCTCATACCGCGCTGATCAAATCTAGGGGGCGTCGTCACTTACCTTTAGTCGATTACCACAGGGTGCTCGGCGGTGCCCCAATGTTCAGGTGTGCAGGTGTCGTATCGCGAATGGAGGAACTCGGCACGGCGTCGAGAGTAGTAGCCTCGGCGGGGATCGTCCTCTCTGATCTGCTCGATGAATCTATTCGATGGAGTCGGGGGTCTCTCAGGTTCCGTGATGCGGGTCAATTGGTATGGACGCCTCTCAAAAAGCGCACGGTAGTTTGCACGAGATTCTTCTTTACGTAGCGGTATGTAAACTAGATGGTGATTGTCACTCGCGATCTTATGTTGGGCGGTGATCCAGTACTTGCTGCCCGGGATGGTAACCCGTCTATAGTGATCGATAAGCACTACGTTCCCGATTATTTTGGGGATAGCGCCCGACTTGCGCGTGGGCCCTGTGGCGAAATATCGTTCGTATTCCGGGTCCTCGCGGTATTCGACTCCTAGTACTGGATTAAGAGAGGAGGCGTAGAGGAGGCGGTTCAGTCTACGGGTTCGATGTTTAAGTCCTGCTCGCCGCCCTTTCGGCATTTATCTTCATTTAGTTGAATACAACGGGGATGAATACACTTCAGTGATTCCTGTTGCCACGTCTCCCACAGTGATAGCGTGCCGCGCGTACAGCACTGCCACGTGTGCGGGTGTAGCGCAGGAAGAGCTGAAGGTTGAGTTTACACGATGCGTTCCTGTTGCAATTGCGATTGAACGTGCCGCGCGTACAGCACTGCCCCTCTTTACACACTCACAAGCGATAGCGTGCCGCGCGTACAGCACTGCCTCGAATGCAAATGTGGTGCAAAAGGAAGGCTTGGAATTGAAATACTCCTAGAAGTTATTCAATGAGCTGATTTTGCGGCGGGGTTTGGCATAGGGTGTGTGGGATTGGTAAAAGAAATTATGAAATGCGAAGGCTCGATTTAAATGGTAATGTATTACAAAAGAGTTATACAGATTCTTAATACAAAACTAAAGTTAGGTTACAAATGAATATAACAACAACTAAGCCTTCGATGGGTTTTAGAGTAAACGTGGTTAAACTTGTTTCGAAGATGGCGCGGGGTGACGCTAAGGCCACGCGGTGACGCTACGAAGTCAAGATGGCGCGGGGTGACGCTAAGGCCACGCGGTGACGCTACAGAGTCAAGATGGCGCGGGGTGACGCTAAGGCCACGCGGTAACGCTACAGAGTCAAGATGGCGCGGGGTGACGCTAAGGCCACGTGGTGACGCTACAAAGTCAAGATGGCGCGGGGTGACGCTAAGGCCACGTGGTGACGCTATCGAATGTTGTAATATGCGCACTGTGATGCTATTATTTAATCAGAATATGAGTATGCACAAATGGTGTCACTGAATGTTACAATATAGAAATACACGAGGCGATGCTGTCAAATGTTGCAGTGTGAAAGCACGCGAAACGATATCGTTGAATATTGCAATATGAAAATACACGAGGCGATGTTGTCGAATATTACAATATAAAACACACGAAGCGATGTTGTTGAATATTACAATACGAAAATACACGAAGCAATGTTATTGAATATTACGATACAGTATGAGATAGTACGTGGTATGAAATAGTATACGATGTGTTGGTGGATATAGGAAGGCTTTGGATATAGAAGGATGCTTACTCAGAGATTGGAGTCGAGTTCCCTTCCGGAGGATGATTGACGAAATAAAACTGCGTCCCTCGGGAAACTCGCCACTTATATACTCTTTTCTTTGGTGGCGGGGGTGGTCAAGTGGAAGGGTTACGTAAGTGGAAGGGTTGCGTAGGTGGAAGGGTTGAGTTGCGTCATCGGTTTGGCCGGATGGTTCGAGAATTTTCTGGAAGGGTCTGGAAGGCTTGGATTCGTACTACCTGAAGGAAGGGTTGTGTGATTCTTACAGTTAAGGCCTCGTAGGCGTCGCACCTTATCCTCTATGCTTATGCGTTAACAGAATCGCGAGGGGATGTCGACTTATTATTTATACATAGGTATACTAATAGGGGTAGGACCGACTCGTTGTGTCGTTTGATAGTTTTGATCATGGTAATATCGGTGGCAGATCTTTTGGTGGTCTTGGTTATCGGCAGACATTGATGATGAATGCCGATGATAACTCTAATTGTAGATGTTGATAGTTTACCTACTATGGTATGTTGGTAACTTATCTACTATGGTAACTTATCTACTATGGTACGTCGGTAACTTATCTACTATGGTAACTTATCCATGTTGATGATTTATCTACTATAGTATGTCGGTAACTTATCTACTATGGTAACTTATCCATGTTGATGATTTATCTACTATGGTACGTCCGTCTGTCGGTATAGGTGGTGACTCGATTGTTGGCAAGTCCTTAATGTTGGAGGATGCTAATGGAAAAAGGGTTCCCCTGGGAGTCTGTTTATTTATCTATTTAGCTATCTGCAGTTCTTTCCCAAAAGTGATCCAGAACTCTCTTAGTCTATCTACTTGTTAGATGCCAGATCTGGGACGCGGTTCGGTCGGGTTCTTTCTCATCTGACTTAATGTTTAAATTTTTCTGGGAGTTGGGTGAGGCGGATGTAACACTATGTTCTCGACTATTTTGGGGATAGCGCCCGCCTTGCGCGCGGGGCCCGCGGCAAAATATCGTTCGTATTCCGGATCCTCGCGGTATTCAACTCCCAGCACTGGATTAAGAGAGGAGGCGTGGAGGAGGCGGTTCAGTCTACGGGTTCGATGTTTAAGTCCTGCTCGCCGCCCTTTCGGCATTTATCTTCATTTAGTTGGATACAACAAGAAAGAATGCGCTTCAGTGATCCCTATCGCCACGTCTCCCACAGTGATAGCGTGCCGCGCGTACAGCACTGCCACGTGTGCGGGTGTAACGCAGGAAGAACTGAAGGTCGAGTTTACACGATGCGTTCCTGTTGCGATTGCGAGTGAGCGTGCCGCGCGTACAGCACTGCCCCTCTTTACACACTCACAAGCGATGGCGTGCCGCGCGTACAGCACTGCCTCGGATGCAAATGCGATGCAAAAGGAAGGCTTGAAATTGAGATACTCTTATAAGTTACTCTATGAACTGATTCTGCGGCGGGGAATTGGTGTAGGGTGTGTAGGATTAGTAAAAACTTCATGAAATGCGAAAGCTCGATTTAAATAATAATGTATTACAAAGAGTTATACAGATCCATAATACAAAACTAAAGTTAGGTTACAAATGAGTATAACAACAACTAAACCTTCGGTGGATTTTAGAGTAAACGCGGCTGAACTTGTTTCAAAATGGCGCGGGGTGACGCTAAGGCCACGCGGTGACGCTACAAAGTCAAGATGGCGCGGGGTGACGCTAAGGCCACGCGGTGACGCTACGAAGTCAAGATGGCGCGGGGTGACGCTAAGGCCACGTGGTGACGCTACCGAGTATTGTAATATGCACACTGTGATGCTATTATTTAATCAGAATATGAGTATGCACAAATGGTGTCACTGAATGTTACAATATAAGAATACACAAGGCGATGCTGTTGAATGTTGCAGTATGAAAGCACACGAAGCGATGTCGTTGAATATTGCAATATGAGAATACACGAGGCGATATCGTCGAATATTACAATATGAAAATGCACGAAGCGACGTTGTTGAATATTACAATATGAATACACAAAGCGATGTTGTTGAATATTACGGTATGAGATAGTACGTGGTATGAAATAGTATGCGATGTGTTAGTGGATATAGGAAGGCTTTGGATGTAGAAGGATGCTTACTCAGAGATTGGAGTCGAGTTCCCTTCCGGAGGATGATTGACGAAATAAGACTGGCGTCCCTCGGGATGTTCGCCCTTATATACTCATTTCTTTGGTGGCGGGGGTGGTCGAGTGGAAGGGTTACGTAAGTGGAAGGGTTGCGTAGGTGGAAGGGTTACGTAAGTGGAAGGGTCGCGTAGGTGGAAGGGTTACGTAAGTGGAAGGGTTGCGTAGGTAGAAGGGTTACGTAGAGGGACCTAGTGGAGTTCCCTATAGTAACTTTAGTGGGAATTTTTATGGTAACTCTAGTGGAAGGTTTCTCTAGTGGAATTTCCTTCAGTCTTATTCTCTAGTGGAATTTTCTTCAGTCTTATTCTCTATGCTTATAGACTAGCGGGATCGCGCGGAGATATTATGCTTATATTATATGTATTCCTCATCGCGTGATTGGGTGATAAATACCAATGGCAAGTGTCGATGGTAAATGTCCATGGTAAGTCATTGATGGTAAGTCGTCGGTGGTAATCGTCAATGTCGGTAACTGTCAATGGTAACTCTAATATTTGGTAATGGTAACTCTTGCAGTCGGTAAGTGGTAACTCTGGCAGTCGGTAATTGTTAATGGTAACTCTGGCAGTCGGTTTATTCATCATTTATTTGCTTATTTAGTTGTTTGCGACCTCCTTTTAAAAGTGGCCCAGAACTCTCTTAGTTCTTCTACTGTTTAGGTGCCAGATCCGGGACGCGGTTCGGTCGAAACTTTCCCGGGAGTCTGGTGAGGCGGAGTAACTTATCCTCTATGGGGTGTGGGTAACTTATTCACTATGAATGTGGGTAACTTATCCGGTATGTTGGTAACTTATCTACTATGAAGTGTAGGTAACTTATTCACTATGAATGTGGTTTTAAACATACAAAAATGTTGGTAACTTATCTACTATGAAGTGTAGGTAACTTATTCACTATAAATGTGGTTTTAAACAAGAAAAGAAAAATATCGGGGTGGGGCGGACGTAACACCTCCCCCCCTATTTAAAAATGTAGGACGATACTCCTACATTTTATTATGCTTAAAGTACGTTTTAATTACTGGGGTATAATAGTTTATTAATCTGATCATTGTCGCGTAAATATTTCCTAAGTTCGCCGTAATCCATTTCCTTGATGCCGCTGCTGGTGCCGGGCTCCTTGTTGGGGATGAAGGTAGTCATCTCGTGCTGCGGCACTTCGGGGTCGGCTTCTTTGGCGGGGTCGTCTTTCCTGTGGCTGAGATGCAGGAGCAGATGCGTGATTGAGCTCCATATTGCTCCCTTTATTAAAAGTTTAAATAAGTCATTATTCGACCCAACTGATATGATAATCAGAACCGTCATAAGGAGTCAGACAACTTTTGTTTATAACTTATTTTTGTATCTCTCAAAATAAACAAATTAACATAAATTTTATTATAAAAAATATATAAAAATTAATTAATAAAATTACTGCGGGAACTCGGTAGAGTATATCAAACAGTCCTGTAAAAACTCCCATCCCTTAGCTCTTTCCAATTTCGAGATATAATCGAAAATTATAGAAATCCACAAAACACAGAAATTTCAACCTCCTTAAAAACAATTCTTTGACCACTTAATTACAACAAAAGAAACCCCATCTCTCTATCTCTTACCATTCTCGAGCTATAAATTATTAAAGTTCAGTGTCCGCCATTTTAAACTTTTTACCATTCAAACTTAGGAAGACCAAATCACTTTTACATTAATATTCTTAGTCTTTTACACATTTTGGCTATAACAAAAATCATTTCGAAACAAAAATTTTGACACTTAAATATTACATTAAAAATGGAATCTTTTATGTCCTCAGGTATCATTAACGTTAATCCCGATTTCCTATCTAAATTAATTAAATTAATAAATGCAATTGAAAATTGAACATTTGTTTCATGAATCTGAGAGAGACGGACATATGCCATAAGCGTAAAGAAAAGGATAGTTTAATACTTCGTCCCTATGAAATAAATTAGCATACGATTCCTATATGAAAGACGAGGATAGTTTAATACTCGCCTTATGTAAATTCGCTATGAGTAAGACGAGGACAGCGATAGAAATTCAAAATAAATTAAAATAAAATACAAAGAAAGGACTGAGAAACGAAAACAAAATAAATACATGTCGAAAATAATCATTAGTATCATTTAATAGGAAAACATTTACTACATAATAATTCATTTTTGCAACTTATTGTTATAAACAATTCCAAATAAATTATTAATAATATCAATAACTATTTTTATTTTATTCTTCAGATCATATACAACAACTTTTATATAGGTCAAAACCTTGTTACCCCATTAATAAAAGTGGTATAAAATATTAAAGTAACACAGGGCCGTAGTAGCAAATAAAAGTGGACCCCTCGATGCAGCAACTGACTGCCCCACAAAAAAGAAAATGTTTGCTGATCTGGAGACCCGACCTATATAGCATTGTAGCATTGGTCAAGCATAGTCGAAACTCAACTAACATCTATTTATTCAATTGTTTATTTACGAAATATTTATAACAACAAACTAAAGTGTTATATAAACAAATTATTTTATTGCAGAATCAAAACCGCGTAATTAAGAGAAACCTAATAAACTAATATGCGAATCAAAAACTCTTAGATTGTTTAATAAATAATTTGCCATTGACAAATAAAAATATAAACAATATAATTTTTTTATGCTATATTATAGTTTAGTGAAAACCCTGCAATATTCTTCCTATACACCACTATCAGATTCCTAACCGTTTCCGAGATATGAGATATAACAAAATTTTGTTATATGAATAAATTAATTTCATTAATTCATCATACTAAAAACCAACTCTAACCATTTCTATCTGTACTTAATAAAATTAATATGGTATTGAAATCATTTTATCGTCTCTAACCATATTTTCATCATAATTGTTATAAACAATTATATGTGCATATTCATTAAATTAACATTATTAATAGCGCTTAGAGTCACACATGAACCTGAGAAGGATAGAATCGTACCATGCGCCACGTAGGAACACGAATCCGAGCGAGATGCGAATATCGAATGACCTATAGGAGAGAAAGAGAGAGACTTATGTGCCGTAGTAGCCGTTAGACAAGGAGAGCAATGCCTTTCGTTTACTTCATACTTTAGACATGCCAATAACCATTTTAAATGTACAATTACGTTATTCTGCTTTATGTAAGGTATGTCTAAAGATAAATGCTAATCTTTAATATCAATTTTAGTAATATTTAATATCTATTTTATATTCTTTAAATCCATAAAAACTTTTCATATATGTCTTAATAAAGGTATCGTTCTCAATCCGTCTCACCGAAGTAAAATAGAATCAGAACAAGGTCACTGAGTGACTCATACGAGTGGAATCCAGTCATACGTAGAATTGTAGTTGGCTAGCGAGCCGTATAGGCCGAAGTAGACTCACCTCGCCTGGCAACGCCCAGCCACCGCCCTTATGACTCATCTGTAACAAAGAATGTATTACCCCCACTACTATTTCCAAAAATGTATAAAAGCGTGAGCCCCGAACCATTCGATGAAGATTGGGGCAAGCTTAGAACACGACCACATCTTATACTTGTGCCTTTCTTCCATAAGTAACCATTTGTACTTCAAAATCAGCAATAAACCTTATATCGGAAGTTTAACTAAATATCTTCATTCAAAAAAAGAGTTTATTGAACATTACCTACCTAATATCCTTGCCGACTTCGAGGAGCCACTGCCTGCATCAACTGAGACAGTTAGTTATCCTGGGATTTCACTCCCTTAACCAGCAGAAGAAGAAGAACCCATCAGCGAAGGACGTTTTGGCGGATCGTCGACCACCCGCATCACCCAGGACGTCACAATATGAAATAGCGTACGATGTGTTAGTGAATATAGAAGGACTTTGGATATAGAAGGATGCTTACTCAGAGTCGAAGATTGGAGTCGAGTTCCCTTCCGGAGGGTGGTTGACGAAATAAGACGGCATCCCTCGGGATGCTCGCCCTTATATACTCGTTTCTTTGGTGGCGGGGGTGGTCAAGTGGAAGGGTTACGTAAGCGTAGGTGGAAGGGTTGCGTAAGTGGAAGGGTTACGTAAGTGGAAGGGTTACGTGGTGGAATCTAGTGGAGTTTCTTATAGTAACTCTAGTGGAAATTCTTATGGTAACTCTAGTGGAAATTCTTATGGTAACTCTAGTGGAAATTCTTATGGTAACTCTAGTGGAAATTCTTATGGTAACTCTAGTGGAAGTTTTCTTATGATAACTCTAGTGGAAATTCTTATGGTAACTCTACAGTCTTATTCATATGGAGTCACTCTTATAGTAAAAATGTTTAAAATTTTCGCGGAGTGTGGTGGGGCGGATGTAACACCTCCCCCTTTATTTTAAAATGTTGGACTATGCGCCAACATTTTGCTACGTACGTCTAGGAGTAAGGTTATAATTTTTATTAATCTAGGGTTACATGTTTTCTTATCGTTTACTTGCTGTCGTGTAGATATTTCCTAAGCTCGCCGTAGTCCATTTCTCTAACTTCGCCGTTGCTCGTGCTGGGGTCTCCTTTTGTGGGGATGAGTGTCGTCATCTCGAGAGGTGATGCCTCCGCGTCGGTGTTTTCAGCGGGGGTGGGCTGCCTGTTGCTGAGATGGAGGAGCAGATGCGTAACGGAACTCCATACTGCCCCCAGGAGATGCAAGCTCCAGCCGTAAACGGAGTGAAGTGCATAGCCTCTGATGATGGAGTCGATTATCAGCTTGGCCAATCTGAATAAAAGGATAATGGCAAGCACTCCGGCGTTCGCTGAACCGTGCAGCCGACGGCTGCAGTCGCGACCGACGCCAGAGCGACCAGGCCCAAGCCCACCGTGATGGAAGGTATTATTATCACCCCGGGGCGCCCGAACACTGGGACGGGATCAGCGACCGACGGAGCTGGGCAGGACCGACGACCGGTAGTGCCAAAAATGGTATGGGCGGCCATCGGTGACGTCGTAAGGGGACCGGCGAAACCCTCAAAGGGGGGCCGGTAAGCGCAAGCGAGCGCTAGTGTAAATAGTTAGAGTAAGCGTAATAGGATTAAGATTAGGATTAAGCATATGAATAGATAACATTCACTTGTGTTAAGAAAAACACGGTTCCGTTACTTTGGTTCCCAAATCCAGTTAATTTTGTTTCAATATAGCTACAAGATTATGTATATTATTTTCTTTTGATTATTACGGTACTACATTTTCATTTACCACGCAATGGCAGTAGGTCGGCGATACCAGATAGTTCATTTATCAGAGAATGAATGACCAGGCATACGGGTCATATCGGAGTGCGAGAGACATCGCGCGGAAAACGCGTAGCCAGAATTATAATTTGCGGGCGAATACACACCCGGTTAATTGATTTCGTCTCTTGCAGACCGCCATTTTGTTTAACGTTCATATTAAGTTTAATGGTAACATTCGATTACCAACACCGTGATTTGTTTCAATCTCCCCGAGGTTGGGAGACACTGCGGGATATACGAATCTCCAAGCTCGAGGCGCTCAGCGCTAGGAGAACGCGTAGCCTTAATTACGTCTCACGGGGGAATAAGAATCTAGATAACTAATTTGGTTTCAAACGCTCCTTAGTTACTTTTCGTTTACCACGGCGCCGAGTTACGTTCGGGGTGTCTCCGCGGATGAGAGACACTGCGGTGGTTAAGAAATCGGGGTGCTCAACGCGAGGTAGAGTCGAGGTACGCGGGTAAGGATTGCGCCGACGATTGAGAACCACTGCGCGAATTCCCTAAATTAAGAGCCCGAGGTGCTCAACAGGAGGGAACGACTAAAGGCCATATGCGTGTAGGCGAAAGGCACCAGTATAACGGGTGTCCGGCGTGAAAAGTTACCAGATGGTACGCGTACCCAGAAAACTGATAGGACGGCAAAGGTCGCGAATGTGCGAAAGGGCATAGAGGGAGGTCACGTAGTGATCAAGCGACAAACCATTAATGTCGGCCGCGTGGTTTCCGAGAACGTGATACCATGGGAGGCGAAAGTACACGAAGACATGGGCCGAACTCGGGGTAGCGGGGCTAGCGAGAAGAGGGGGCAGTAAGATGAACAAATAACGAAACCCCATTGCGAAGGGTTACCGCGTTTAGGAGTTCGGGGTACCATGTAAGGCGCCGTAGACCCATGTGTGCGGAGCGTGTGCCTGGTGAACGAGCGAATGACCGTCTAAGCGACCAATGTAAATGCCAAGAGTCACCTTCCGTTACAGCGAGTAACGATACGTGAGAATATGCGAAATAAATAACGGAAGAAATGTACGGCAGGTGAAACGAGGCATATGGTCGTACAATAGAATGTCGTAAGAAATTGTTTGCGTGCGAGATATGCGAGAATGGGAAACATCTGGCGAGATATGTGGAACGCGGAAGCGATCGACGACGTGAGCATAGGGGCGAGAGATCCGCCCAGGGCAAACGAATCAAGGCGTGGCCACCCGAGAGGGGATACCAGTCCGGAGATTGGTAGCCAGTCTCGGAGGGGGGAGCGAACACCGTTGGCGAGTCGGTGCGAAACGGAGAGCGAATCGAGGAGTCCACGCCAAGTCACGCCACGTAGAGAAAGGTCGCAAGCTAAAAGCAAGTCACTTAAAGGCTAGTCACTTACCATTGTCATCTCGGCATATCATAGATAGTGTTACGTCCCGATAGATCGCGGCCGCGGGAGCGGTGCTCGGATCGCTTATGCGGAACTAGTCGCTTTTGCGGGTTATCAAGCCAAGGGGCTCTACCCGGGGATACCCGCGACTGAGGTAATTCGCTATCCAGATGCTCGTCACCAAACCGTTTGTCCGATCCGTACTCTCACCGGGAGATTTGAATCTAATAACGCGTGACCCTGATTTAACGGGTTTGTTAAGTATCGCTCAAATGAACCTTCTGCCCTGGTGCACGCGTAACATTCGAAGGTGGGGCGATAGTCGGCCAAAACCTTGCCACACTCACTACACGTGGGGAACTCTGTCCGCGGCCCGAATTGCACAAAATGTCTTAGGACCCCTTCAAAGTCTTGCCGGAAGGGCTGATACCTATCAAGCTGGCAATCTTCGCAAATAATAACTCCGGTAGCTTTATTTTGAAAGAATAGTGACCACACACAGACTCCGGTCATCAACCACACTCTAAGGGGGCTAGGGGGCGGAATTATTCCTGGGGCCTGTCGATTTACCGGGTGCCCGGGGCACATGGGCGACGGAATGCTAACCCTTTATCTGGGAAATGGCGATTATTGTGGGTTCGCGTTCCAGGTACTGTTCTCCCCCTTCGTGCTCCACTGAGCGTTTCACGTCGAAAAATATCTCGCTACACGTGGTACATGCGGAGGGACTTTTAATTTCACCGATCACGACGTCGCACGAATCACACTCTTCGACCTTGTAGCGGTAGCCGATATGCATATAGTGACGGACCAGAAGGTCGTATTGGCTGCGCTGTTCGCTGGTCAAATCGCGGGAGCACTCTTCGCAAAGGTAGTGTCTACTATTTCGATTTTGGTGACAGACAGTAAAAACGCAGACGGCGCGAGATAACCAATTTCGGCGCGCGATTCTGGAGGCTAGCGGCGTCAGGCGTCGCGCGGGGCGTCCCGCCGGGGGCTCACTCATACCGCGTTGTATTAAATCTAGGGGCGTCGTCACTTACCTTTAGTCGACTACCACAGGATGCTCCGCGGTGCCCCAGTGTTCAGGTATGCAGGAATCGTATCGCAAATGGAGGAACTCGGCACGGCGTCGGGAATAGTAGTCTCGGCGGGAGTCGTCCTCTCTGATGTGCTCGATGAATCTATTCGATGGAGTCGAGGGTCTCTCAGGTTCCGTGATGCGGGTCAATTGGTATGGACGACTCTCGAAAAGTGCACGGTAGTTCGCACGAGATTCCTCTTTACGTAGCGGTACGTAAACTAGATGGTGATTGTCACTCGCGATCTTTCGTTGGGCGGTAATCCAGTACTTGCTGCCCGGAATGGTAACTGATCTATAGTGATTAGTAAGCACTATGTTTTCGACTATTCTGGGGATAGCGTCCGCCTTGCGCGCGGAGCCCGCGGCGAAATATCGTTCGTATTCCGGGTCCTCGCGGTATTCGACTCCTAGTACTGGATTAAGAGAGGAGGCGTGGAGGAGGCGGTTCAATCTACGGGTTCGATGTTTAAGACCTGCTCGCCGCCCTTTCGGCATTTATCTTCATTTAGTTGAATACAACGAGAATGAATACACTTCAGTGGTCCCTATTGCCACGTCTCCCACAGTGATAGCGTGCCGCGCGTACAGCACTGCCACGCGTGCGGGTGTAGCGCAGGAAGAGCTGAAGGTCGAATTTACACGATGCGTTCCTGTTGCGATTGCGAGTGAGCGTGCCGCGCGTACAGCACTGCCCCTCTTTACACACTCACAAGCGATAGCGTGCCGCGCGTACAGCACTGCCTCGAATGCAAATGTGATGCAAAAGGAAGGCTTGGAATTGAAATACTCCTAGAGGTTATTCAATGAGCTGATTTTGCGGCGGGGTTTGGCATAGGATGTGTAGGATTGGTAAAAGAAATTATGAAATGCGAAGGCTCGATTCAAATGGTAATGTATTACAAAAGAGTTATACAGATTCTTAATACAAAAACTAAAGTTAGGTTACAAATGAATATAACAACAACTAAACCTTCGATAGGTTTTAGAGTAAACGTGGTTGAACTTGTTTCGAAGATGGCGCGGGGTGACGCTAAGGCCACGCGGTGACGCTACAAAGTCAAGATGGCGCGGGGTGACGCTAAGGCCACGCGGTGACGCTACAAAGTCAAGATGGCGCGGGGTGACGCTAAGGCCACGTGGTGACGCTATCGAATGTTGTAATATGCGCACTGTGATGCTATTATTTAATCAGAATATGAGTATGCACAAATGGTGTCACTGAATGTTACAATATAAGAATACACGAGGCGATGCTGTCGAATGTTGCAGTGTGAAAGCACGCGAAACGATGTCGTTGAATATTGCGATATGAAAATACACGAAGCGATTACAATATGAAACACACGAAGCGATGTTGTTGAATATTACAATATGAATACACACGAAGCGATGTTGTTGAATATTACAATATGAGATAGTACGTGGTATGAAATAGTATGCGATGTGTTAGTGGATATAGGAAGGCTTTGGGTGTAGAAGGATGCTTACTCAGAGATTGGAGTCGAGTTCCCTTCCGGAGGATGATTGACGAAGTAAGACTGGCGTCCCTCGGGATGTTCGCCCTTATATACTCATTTCTTGAGTGGTGGGGGTGGTAGGTGGAAGGGTTACGTAAGTGGAAGGGTTGCGTAGGTGGAAGGGTTACGTAAGTGGAAGGGTTGCGTAGGTGGAACGGTTACGTAGAGGGACCTAGTCGAGTTCCCTATAGTAACTTTAGTGGAAATTCTTATGGTAACTCTAGTGGAAGGTTTCTCTAGTGGAATTTCCTTCAGTCTTATTCTCTAGTGGAATTTTCTTCAGTCTTATTCTCTATGCTTATAGGCTAGCGGGATCGCGCGGAGATATTATGCTTATATTATATGTATTCCTCATCGCGTGATTGGGTGATTCCGATTATCGGAATCCCGGTGATAAATATCAATGGCAAGTGTCGATGGTAAATGTCCGTGGTAAGTCATCGATGGTAAGTCGTCGGTGGTAATCGTCAATGTCGGTAACTGTCAATGGTAACTCTAATATTTGGTAATGGTAACTCTTGCAGTCGGTAATTGGTAATGGTAACTCTGGCAGTCGGTAATTGTTAATGGTAACCCTGATATTTGGTGATGGTAACTCTTGCAGTCGGTAATTGGTAACTCTGACAGTCGGTAATTGTTAATGGTAACTCTGACAGTCGGTTTATTCATCATTTATTTGCTTATTTAGTTGTTTGCGACCTCCTTTTAAAAGTGATCCACAACTCTCTTAGTTCTTCTACTGTTTAGGTGCCAGATCCGGGACGCGGTTCGGTCGAAACTTTCCCTGGAGTCTGGTGAGGCGGAGTAACTTATCCTCTATGGGATGTAGGTAGCTTATTCACTATAAATGTGGGTAACTTATCCGGTATGTTGGTAACTTATCCTTTATGTAGGTAACTTATCTACTATGAAGTGTAGGTAACTTATTCACTATGAATGTGGTTTTAAACATACAAGAAAAGAAAAATATCGGGATGGGGCGGATGTAACACTATCGAAAACTATTAGGTTCCGAAGCGGTCCGAACAATATTTCAAGAGTTACAGCCCTTCATAGGGTGCACCCCGAAAAATAGACTTTCTTTATTGTCGACAGTTTTGTTCTCCCCGTGAGAAGTTCTATCGAAAACTATTAG
Source organism: Temnothorax unifasciatus (assembly GCA_030770225.1). Taxonomy (NCBI): domain Eukaryota; kingdom Metazoa; phylum Arthropoda; class Insecta; order Hymenoptera; family Formicidae; genus Temnothorax; species Temnothorax unifasciatus. The sequence continues at coordinate 46,415 of JASTWK010001079.1, forward strand.
GTTCCGAAGCGGTCCGAACGATATTTCAAGAGTTACAGCCCTTCATAGGGTGCACCCCGAAAAATAGACTTTCTTTATTGTCGACAGTTTTGTTCTCCCCGTGAGAAGTTCTATCGAAAACTATTAGGTTCCGAAGCGGTCCGAACGATATTTCAAGAGTTACAGCCCTTCATAGGGTGCACCCAAAAAAATAGACTCTCTTTATTGTCGACAGTTTTGTTCTTCCCATGAAAAGTTCTATCGAAAACTATTAGGTTCCGAAGCGGTCCGAACGATATTTCAAGAGTTACAGCCCTTCATAGGGTGCACCCAAAAAAATAGACTCTCTTTATTGTCGACAGTTTTGTTCTTCCCATGAAAAGTTCTATCGAAAACTATTAGGTTCCGAAGCGGTCCGAACGATATTTCAAGAGTTACAGCCCTTCATAGGGTGCACCCAAAAAAATAGACTCTCTTTATTGTCGACAGTTTTGTTCTCCCCGTGAAAAGTTCTATCGAAAACTATTAGGTTCCGAAGCGGTCCGAACGATATTTCAAGAGTTACAGCCCTTCATAGGGTGCACCCGAAAAAATAGACTCTCTTTATTGTCGACAGTTTTGTTCTTCCCAGTGAAAAGTTCTATCGAAAACTATTAGGTTCCGAAGCGGTCCGAACGATATTTCAAGAGTTACAGCCCTTCATAGGGTGCACCCCGAAAAAATAGACTTCTTTATTGTCGACAGTTTTGTTCTTCCCAGTGAAAAGTTCTATCGAAAACTATTAGGTTCCGAAGCGGTCCGAACGATATTTCAAGAGTTACAGCCCTTCATAGGGTGCACCCGAAAAAATAGACTCTCTTTATTGTCGACAGTTTTGTTCTTCCCATGAAAAGTTCTATCGAAAACTATTAGGTTCCGAAGCGGTCCGAACGATATTTCAAGAGTTACAGCCCTTCATAGGGTGCACCCCAAAAAATAGACTCTCTTTATTGTCGACAGTTTTGTTCTTCCCATGAAAAGTTCTATCGAAAACTATTAGGTTCCGAAGCGGTCCGAACGATATTTCAAGAGTTACAGCCCTTCATAGGGTGCACCCCGAAAAAATAGACTCTCTTTATTGTCGACAGTTTTGTTCTTCCCAGTGAAAAGTTCTATCGAAAACTATTAGGTTCCGAAGCGGTCCGAACGATATTTCAAGAGTTACAGCCCTTCATAGGGTGCACCCGAAAAAATAGACTCTCTTTATTGTCGACAGTTTTGTTCTTCCCATGAAAAGTTCTATCGAAAACTATTAGGTTCCGAAGCGGTCCGAACGATATTTCAAGAGTTACAGCCCTTCATAGGGTGCACCCGAAAAAATAGACTCTCTTTATTGTCGACAGTTTTGTTCTTCCCAGTGAAAAGTTCTATCGAAAACTATTAGGTTCCGAAGCGGTCCGAACGATATTTCAAGAGTTACAGCCCTTCATAGGGTGCACCCGAAAAAATAGACTCTCTTTATTGTCGACAGTTTTGTTCTTCCCAGTGAAAAGTTCTATCGAAAACTATTAGGTTCCGAAGCGGTCCGAACGATATTTCAAGAGTTACAGCCCTTCATAGGGTGCACCCAAAAAAATAGACTCTCTTTATTGTCGACAGTTTTGTTCTTCCCATGAAAAGTTCTATCGAAAACTATTAGGTTCCGAAGCGGTCCGAACGATATTTCAAGAGTTACAGCCCTTCATAGGGTGCACCCCGAAAAATAGACTTTCTTTATTGTCGACAGTTTTGTTCTTCCCCGTGAAAAGTTCTATCGAAAACTATTAGGTTCCGAAGCGGTCCGAACGATATTTCAAGAGTTACAGCCCTTCATAGGGTGCACCCCGAAAAATAGACTTTCTTTATTGTCGACAGTTTTGTTCTCCCCGTGAAAAGTTCTATCGAAAACTATTAGGTTCCGAAGCGGTCCGAACGATATTTCAAGAGTTACAGCCCTTCATAGGGTGCACCCCAAAAAATAGACTTTCTTTATTGTCGACAGTTTTGTTCTTCCCCGTGAAAAGTTCTATCGAAAACTATTAGGTTCCGAAGCGGTCCGAACGATATTTCAAGAGTTACAGCCCTTCATAGGGTGCACCCAAAAAATAGACTCTCTTTATTGTCGACAGTTTTGTTCTTCCCATGAAAAGTTCTATCGAAAACTATTAGGTTCCGAAGCGGTCCGAACGATATTTCAAGAGTTACAGCCCTTCATAGGGTGCACCCAAAAAAATAGACTCTCTTTATTGTCGACAGTTTTGTTCTTCCCATGAAAAGTTCTATCGAAAACTATTAGGTTCCGAAGCGGTCCGAACGATATTTCAAGAGTTACAGCCCTTCATAGGGTGCACCCAAAAAAATAGACTCTCTTTATTGTCGACAGTTTTGTTCTTCCCATGAAAAGTTCTATCGAAAACTATTAGGTTCCGAAGCGGTCCGAACGATATTTCAAGAGTTACAGCCCTTCATAGGGTGCACCCAAAAAATAGACTCTCTTTATTGTCGACAGTTTTGTTCTTCCCATGAAAAGTTCTATCGAAAACTATTAGGTTCCGAAGCGGTCCGAACGATATTTCAAGAGTTACAGCCCTTCATAGGGTGCACCCAAAAAAATAGACTCTCTTTATTGTCGACAGTTTTGTTCTTCCCATGAAAAGTTCTATCGAAAACTATTAGGTTCCGAAGCGGTCCGAACGATATTTCAAGAGTTACAGCCCTTCATAGGGTGCACCCAAAAAAATAGACTCTCTTTATTGTCGACAGTTTTGTTCTTCCCATGAAAAGTTCTATCGAAAACTATTAGGTTCCGAAGCGGTCCGAACGATATTTCAAGAGTTACAGCCCTTCATAGGGTGCACCCAAAAAAATAGACTCTCTTTATTGTCGACAGTTTTGTTCTTCCCATGAAAAGTTCTATCGAAAACTATTAGGTTCCGAAGCGGTCCGAACGATATTTCAATAGTTACAGCCCTTCATAGGGTGCACCCAAAAAAATAGACTCTCTTTATTGTCGACAGTTTTGTTCTTCCCATGAAAAGTTCTATCGAAAACTATTAGGTTCCGAAGCGGTCCGAACGATATTTCAAGAGTTACAGCCCTTCATAGGGTGCACCCAAAAAAATAGACTCTCTTTATTGTCGACAGTTTTGTTCTTCCCATGAAAAGTTCTATCGAAAACTATTAGGTTCCGAAGCGGTCCGAACGATATTTCAAGAGTTACAGCCCTTCATAGGGTGCACCCAAAAAAATAGACTCTCTTTATTGTCGACAGTTTTGTTCTTCCCATGAAAAGTTCTATCGAAAACTATTAGGTTCCGAAGCGGTCCGAACGATATTTCAAGAGTTACAGCCCTTCATAGGGTGCACCCAAAAAAATAGACTCTCTTTATTGTCGACAGTTTTGTTCTTCCCATGAAAAGTTCTATCGAAAACTATTAGGTTCCGAAGCGGTCCGAACGATATTTCAAGAGTTACAGCCCTTCATAGGGTGCACCCAAAAAAATAGACTCTCTTTATTGTCGACAGTTTTGTTCTTCCCATGAAAAGTTCTATCGAAAACTATTAGGTTCCGAAGCGGTCCGAACGATATTTCAAGAGTTACAGCCCTTCATAGGGTGCACCCAAAAAAATAGACTCTCTTTATTGTCGACAGTTTTGTTCTTCCCATGAAAAGTTCTATCGAAAACTATTAGGTTCCGAAGCGGTCCGAACGATATTTCAAGAGTTACAGCCCTTCATAGGGTGCACCCAAAAAAATAGACTCTCTTTATTGTCGACAGTTTTGTTCTTCCCATGAAAAGTTCTATCGAAAACTATTAGGTTCCGAAGCGGTCCGAACGATATTTCAAGAGTTACAGCCCTTCATAGGGTGCACCCAAAAAAATAGACTCTCTTTATTGTCGACAGTTTTGTTCTTCCCATGAAAAGTTCTATCGAAAACTATTAGGTTCCGAAGCGGTCCGAACGATATTTCAAGAGTTACAGCCCTTCATAGGGTGCACCGCAAAAAAATAGACTCTCTTTATTGTCGACAGTTTTGTTCTTCCCATGAAAAGTTCTATCGAAAACTATTAGGTTCCGAAGCGGTCCGAACGATATTTCAAGAGTTACAGCCCTTCATAGGGTGCACCCAAAAAAATAGACTCTCTTTATTGTCGACAGTTTTGTTCTTCCCATGAAAAGTTCTATCGAAAACTATTAGGTTCCGAAGCGGTCCGAACGATATTTCAAGAGTTACAGCCCTTCATAGGGTGCACGCAAAAAAATAGACTCTCTTTATTGTCGACAGTTTTGTTCTTCCCATGAAAAGTTCTATCGAAAACTATTAGGTTCCGAAGCGGTCCGAACGATATTTCAAGAGTTACAGCCCTTCATAGGGTGCACCCAAAAAAATAGACTCTCTTTATTGTCGACAGTTTTGTTCTTCCCATGAAAAGTTCTATCGAAAACTATTAGGTTCCGAAGCGGTCCGAACGATATTTCAAGAGTTACAGCCCTTCATAGGGTGCACCCAAAAAAATAGACTCTCTTTATTGTCGACAGTTTTGTTCTTCCCATGAAAAGTTCTATCGAAAACTATTAGGTTCCGAAGCGGTCCGAACGATATTTCAAGAGTTACAGCCCTTCATAGGGTGCACCCAAAAAAATAGACTCTCTTTATTGTCGACAGTTTTGTTCTTCCCATGAAAAGTTCTATCGAAAACTATTAGGTTCCGAAGCGGTCCGAACGATATTTCAAGAGTTACAGCCCTTCATAGGGTGCACGCAAAAAAATAGACTCTCTTTATTGTCGACAGTTTTGTTCTTCCCATGAAAAGTTCTATCGAAAACTATTAGGTTCCGAAGCGGTCCGAACGATATTTCAAGAGTTACAGCCCTTCATAGGGTGCACCCAAAAAAATAGACTCTCTTTATTGTCGACAGTTTTGTTCTTCCCATGAAAAGTTCTATCGAAAACTATTAGGTTCCGAAGCGGTCCGAACGATATTTCAAGAGTTACAGCCCTTCATAGGGTGCACCCAAAAAAATAGACTCTCTTTATTGTCGACAGTTTTGTTCTTCCCATGAAAAGTTCTATCGAAAACTATTAGGTTCCGAAGCGGTCCGAACGATATTTCAAGAGTTACAGCCCTTCATAGGGTGCACCCAAAAAAATAGACTCTCTTTATTGTCGACAGTTTTGTTCTTCCCATGAAAAGTTCTATCGAAAACTATTAGGTTCCGAAGCGGTCCGAACGATATTTCAATAGTTACAGCCCTTCATAGGGTGCACCCAAAAAAATAGACTCTCTTTATTGTCGACAGTTTTGTTCTTCCCATGAAAAGTTCTATCGAAAACTATTAGGTTCCGAAGCGGTCCGAACGATATTTCAAGAGTTACAGCCCTTCATAGGGTGCACGCAAAAAAATAGACTCTCTTTATTGTCGACAGTTTTGTTCTTCCCATGAAAAGTTCTATCGAAAACTATTAGGTTCCGAAGCGGTCCGAACGATATTTCAATAGTTACAGCCCTTCATAGGGTGCACCCAAAAAAATAGACTCTCTTTATTGTCGACAGTTTTGTTCTTCCCATGAAAAGTTCTATCGAAAACTATTAGGTTCCGAAGCGGTCCGAACGATATTTCAAGAGTTACAGCCCTTCATAGGGTGCACCCAAAAAAATAGACTCTCTTTATTGTCGACAGTTTTGTTCTTCCCATGAAAAGTTCTATCGAAAACTATTAGGTTCCGAAGCGGTCCGAACGATATTTCAAGAGTTACAGCCCTTCATAGGGTGCACCCAAAAAAATAGACTCTCTTTATTGTCGACAGTTTTGTTCTTCCCATGAAAAGTTCTATCGAAAACTATTAGGTTCCGAAGCGGTCCGAACGATATTTCAAGAGTTACAGCCCTTCATAGGGTGCACCCAAAAAAATAGACTCTCTTTATTGTCGACAGTTTTGTTCTTCCCATGAAAAGTTCTATCGAAAACTATTAGGTTCCGAAGCGGTCCGAACGATATTTCAAGAGTTACAGCCCTTCATAGGGTGCACCCAAAAAAATAGACTCTCTTTATTGTCGACAGTTTTGTTCTTCCCATGAAAAGTTCTATCGAAAACTATTAGGTTC